>CAEFZX010026001.1:0-23401 GCA_903066825.1 Alfaro cultratus
TTAAGTATTTTTAAAAGCCAGTACTTTTTGACTTTTACTCAAGTAAAAATATTAATGTGGTACTTTTACTTTTACTAGAGTACATTTTTGTCTGTGTATTTGTACTTTTACTTAAGTACATTTTTTGAGTACTATATACAACACTGATTTTTAGACTAATCGTTCTCATCTTAGTAAAAGTAGACATTATGGTTAGTCGTTTCGTTTTGTACGAATTAGCATGTATTTGGTGGGTTTGTTTATTCGGTTGTCTCCTGCTTGCTGACTGCTGCTTAATTAACTGTTATCACAGCGCCTGGTGGAGTTACATTTTCAGTATTAGATGAAAAAGTTTATATTTTAAATGGCATGTCGTTTTGAATCCTAGGAAACATTCAGTTCTGTCGAGAAAAGACTGAAGCGTTTCCTGTGTGCTTCTGTGTGTTCAGCCGCTAGGAGTCCCTGCTCCCCTACAGAGAGCAGAGTGAGCCGCAGCACCCAGTCGTACGGCCCCTTCACCATCACACCCTTCACCACCAGCAAGGAGAACCTCCCCGTGCTCAACACACGCATCATCTGCCCTGGTAAACACACACTTCAACCTGTTGCACCAAAACGTCCCCACTCCGTCAGAAGCCACGGCCCGGTGCCGTTTCCTGACGGATGCTTTGTGTTTGTGTTCAGGGCTGCGAGCCGGGCTGGCCGCCTCCATCGCCGGAAGCTCCATCATTAGCAAGATGCTGCTGGCTAACATCGACCCGTTCGGCGCGACGCCCTTCATTGACCCCGACCTCGACTCACTGTGAGAGCTGAGCTACCTTCACCTTCACTTCTCTTTGTCGTTCACACGTCTGTGTTCTCTCTGGTTGCTCTCTGAAGTCGCGTTTCCATGACAAATGTGCACGAATTTTTGTCTATATTCCGCTAATGTCCAAAAAAGAACACCACTTCGCAATTGCGGGGTTTCCATTAAATAAGAAGTGAAATTTAAATCACACGTGGATAAGCTTGTTCACGTGATAAGACATTAAAAATGTCTTATTTTATGCGCTATAATCATGATTTATCCATGGTGCTAGCGATCATCATCTATCAGCCATCAGCGTGACAAGCCCCACCTACTTGGGAGTGGCGTTTTAGGGAGATTGTTGTCGGCCATTTTACAGAAGAACTATGGATTCAATATGTTAGAATGACAAAACTTTTTATGAGCTGTGATGCTGTGAGAGCTCTGGTTGAGCCAGCAGCAGCAAATCATCATCTTCTTATCACTTCCTGTCGTCTCCTTCATTGTTTCTGCCAGTAGTAACATCCATCTGTTCATCACATGACCCTGGTGATGCGAAAAAAGTGTTTTGTGAAATACATCTATTTCGATACAACTGAAAAACCATCTCATGCTAGAGCAAAAAAAAAAATCTTTTACCGAAAACATCAGTTTTCCCCAAAATTGCCATTCCATTAAGCGAATTGATTTTCGTAACTTGTGCAATTTTATGGCTAATGGAAACGTAGCTAGTGTCCGTCTTGCTTACAGACTTTTTTTTTGGCAGAGAGGGCTACATGGAGAAGTGTGTCATGAACAACTACTTTGGCATCGGCCTGGACGCCAAGATCTCTCTGGAGTTCAACAACAAGAGAGAGGAGCATCCAGAGAAATGCAGGTAAGAACCCAGGCTGGGCGATACATCCATTTTATCAATTAATCAAAGTTTTGGGTTTAGAAGATTTTACTCATGGAAAATCTGGCCCTGTTTGGCGTTTGATAGCTGAGAGGGATGTCAGCATGGCCAAGGCTGCCATCTTGTTTTACAAGTGTTTTTTACAGCTTCTGTTTATTTGGACTTTGAACTCAGCTCAATTCTATGACAAAAATATAAGAGTGAGGCCACAAATGTTTATTTTTATTTTCATAAAGTTACAAGAATAAAGTGACAGTGAGATAATAAAGTCATATGACAATAAAATCAGAATAATACGACAATAGAATCTTAATATTACCAGAACAAAGTTGTAATATTTGGACAGTGAAAAATTCCAATATGAAAAACAACATATACAAAAAAAGTATCCACACTTTTTTCTCATTCTTCTGGTAAAATTTCATCTTTCTTCTGCTAATATTATGACTATGTTCTCGTAATTATGCTAAAGGATGGATTGAAATAAAAGCCACTTTTTAAAAATATTTTCTGTCTTTTGTAATTTTGTTTTTTAGCTAGCCCTGTGGTCTGTTATTTCTGCTGTTCCTTTTCCTGACAGACTAATTTAAATACAAATGTTTTTCCTTGGCCTTATCAATAAAACGACTAATGCACCATCTACACCTTCCCAACCCAGGAGTCGTACGAAGAACATGATGTGGTACGGTGTTCTGGGCACCAAAGAGCTGCTGCAAAGAACCTACAAGAACCTGGAGCAAAAAGTGCAGCTGGAGGTGAGGAACCGATGGTGTTGTAAAAGGTTTCAAAGTGATTATTGAAAGTGTTTGATGGACGTTGAACCCCAGCATTAGCTATCATCTGCTGTCACACGGCTTGCTGTGTGTCTTGGCGTGTTGCAGATCAGGCTGCCGTCGCTTGGACTCACTCCAAGTGTTCAGCATACCGTACATGGTGGCTTTATCAGTGCAAATGAAGCATCTGCACGCCACACAATAAGATTAAGTCATTTTATTTTGATGTCATTCCTGCAACATTTGAGTATCATTTGGGTAAATCTCCTGCAGTACCCCACTAATTCGACATGTGGGTTGTAAACTCGTACGGAGAGTTCATGGAGCGACGCTGCTGAAGCGACCTGAAGCCGAGCTTTACTTTGCCCTGGTGTCTTCCAGTGTGACGGTCAGTACATCCCCCTGCCCAGCCTGCAGGGGATTGCCGTGTTGAACATCCCCAGCTACGCAGGCGGAACCAACTTCTGGGGCGGCACCAAGGAGGACGATGTGAGTACATCACAGTAAAAACCACTCTGCTTTTTGCCAGCTAATGAATGCCGGCGCAGACGGACGCTGGTTTGACATGACCCTGACGTCCTGCAGGCTGGACCGCTACGTGGGCTTGTTTGTTAAATGTTCAAAGAAAAATGGCTGCCCAAGGATTAAAGCGTCAGCTTTCGCAAACATCCCCGAGAGGGAAGACACACTCACACACTGTGTGCTGTTATGTAAATGTGGCGCTGACATATAAGGAGAAAAATTAGTCCAAGAAAAGAACATGTTTCAAAATTGAAATAAATAACAAAAAAAAACTTTCAAATTGAAACTTTGATTAACTTCGCAATCCAAAAATGCATTTTGAGAGTAAATCATAATGTATATGCAAAAGATGAACCTGCATTGATGCAGTTTGCTACTTTTCCTTATTTAATTTTTTTTAATTCTGTGAATGTTCTCTTGCTGAAAATGTGCAGAAGAACAACATTGTCAAATACAAAACATCAACGATTTAGATTTGAGGATCATTGAGAATTACATTTAAAAACAAACATTTGCAATTTGTGGTTCACTTCACATGACTCAGATTTAAATTTTAACACTATTCCAATGTTTTGTCTGTTTGATGATCGTTCTGTTTTTTCTATGAAAATGTTTTTTATTTATATTCTAATCCCAGTAAATTTATTGTGTTACTTTTTAAGTGCATTTAAATGGGTTGGCATTTATTTTAGTTAGTATTTCTAAATTTCTCATTTTGAATTTCACTGATATTTTTCAACTTTTCAGTTTTATAATGGATTTTTATTTTTTAAATACTGTATCATATTTCATTTTCAGATTTTAATGGTCTTGGCTTTATCTTTATGTATTCTGCCTGTTCATGTTAGTCAATCACAATGTTTTGTTTCTGGCAACAAATAGGTTAGCATTAGCGCTGCAGCACAGCTAGCTGCCGACATCAGTTAGAAAATGAACTCCAGGAGTCAAATAGAGAAGAACTGATTTGGTAAATTTGAGTTTTACGGTCATTTAGTAAACTCAGGATGGTTTTTAGTTTTTGTTTTTCCAAGGATGCTATTTAAAAACTTCCAGTTATGACCTATCAGTATAACACTTCGTAGATAAACTGATTTACCTACTAACTTCATCTCTGCAAATTGATTTAGTATCTTTGCTGAGAAACATCTTCAAATGCAGCAGAGGCGTGCAGACACATCTCTCACTTTGTAATGTGATGCTGTGCAGATCTTCTGCGCTCCGTCGTTTGATGATAAGATCCTTGAAGTGGTGGCCGTGTTCGGGAGCATGCAGATGGCCGTATCCAGAGTCATCAAGCTGCAACATCATCGCATAGCCCAGGTGAGCAGCAACCCGGACGGCAGCGAGAACGACAGTCAGCGTCCTCCCATCTAACCCGCATGTCTGTCCGAATAAGTGTCGAACGGTGAAGATCACCATCCTGGGAGACGAGGGCGTTCCCATCCAGGTGGACGGCGAGGCCTGGATCCAGCCGCCCGGCGTTATCAAGATCCAGCACAAGAATAGAGCGCAGATGCTCACCAGAGACCGGGTGAGGGAGATACGCTGGGTGATGTGGAGGAAATAGGGGCAGGACGACATGGCTTAAAAATAAAATCTCCTAGTTTGTTTTCATACCTGATTCAGTTTTAATCTTTTTTTTTTTTTTGTCATTTCTTTTTTCAAAAAGAAATTAAAAGTGTTTTTAAAAAGTGGATTTTTATACTGCAAAAAGACAGAATTTTATTAAGTTTTTTTTGTCTAGTTTCTAGGGAAAATATGTTATCACACTTGAAATAAGACAAAACTAACATACAAGCAACTTTTCAGCAAGCTATGGGAGCTTGTTTTAACTCAATAATTCTTTGATATAGATGAAAAGTACTAGTACTTTTCATCAAAATTAAGGAATTATTGACTTAAAATAATCTCCTATTTCTTATTGAAAAATTACTAATGAATTAGTTTTGTTTTATTTCAAGCGTACTAAGATAGCTACAGTAGAAACTACAAAAATACTTGGTAAGAGTTTGGATATTTGCAGTATTTTAATAATCCATTCTGTATGACAGAGTAGTTATGAGAATGTAGTCATAATATTAGCATAATAAAGAAGCAATTTTTCCAATAAGAACATCTAAAAATTAGAAGCAAAAATGTGTTTATATTTTCTGTTATTTTTTATGTTCTCATAGAATTACTACTTAAATGACCTATTAGAGACCTATTAAGAGTTTATTCTTGTATTATTTCAATTTTATATTCATGATTTTGTTCTTGTAACATTATGAACTTAGCTTGACCCTTACTTTTTGTCATGACCTGAATTCAAAGTCCAAATAAATATAAACGGTAAAAAAATAACAAACTTGTAAAGCAAGATGGCCACCCTGGTCTTGCTGACATCAGTCTGAACTATGGGAACCCAAGGAGTGCGTTGATGAAAAAAGAAAATCCAGATTTCCCAAAACATAAATCTTCAAAAACCAAAAAGTTATTTAATTCAAGTATTGCTTTTATTGCAGCTCTAACTTATCCTGAATCTTTCAAACTGTTTCCTGCAGGCGTTTGAGAACACACTGAAGTCATGGGAGGACAAACTGAAGTACGACAAGCCCCCCCTGCGGCCTCACCTTTACCCGCAGCAGTCTGTGGATCTGGCCACAGAGGAGGAGAACGCCCTGATGCAGATGTGCGCCCGGGCGGCCGAAGAGCTCATCACAAGGTAGGAACGCTTGATCCAGAACGTCAGATCTGAATCCACATCCCTGGCTCCGGTCCTGTAAGCGTTCTCTCCATGTGGCCGCAGGATATGCGAAGCTGCAAAAACCAACGGGCTTTTGGAGCAGGAGCTGGCTCATGCTGTTAACGCTGCATCTCACGCCATCAACAAAATGCACCCCAAGTTCCCAGAGGTAAGCAGCTAACACAACCAGGACAGCACATTACTACAGTCTGTTTTAAAACAGCAGATTTAAAGCTGTTTTAAATTTTATTTTATTTTTTTAAGTATTTGTAAAAAATACAACATAGATAAACTGTGACTAAATCAAGCTCCTGTGCCTTCTCCCAGTTCTCCCAGTGCTAACTAGAAACAACCAATCAGAGCCTGAATGAGGGTCTTAGTGCTGTCAATCATGCCTATTTGCATGTCGCTCCTCCTCTCACCTGCTCCTCCTTAATTAGCAAAACCACCAATGATGGCGAATAAACAGTTTTTCTGTAATTTTGAACTGTTTCTCCACCATTAGCATATATAGCAGCGCGTTCACAAGCTTGATTGGTAGCAGTAAGACCCATCTCCTGGCTCTGATTGGTTGATTTTGACCGGGCGGTGCGTTTCTTGTCTCATGACACTGTTATAACAAATATAAAATAACATACTGCAACTTTAAAGCTAAACTTCACCTCTTTTTTACTCCAGCCATGTCTCTCATGTTTCTACACTGCAAAGACACAAAATGTTAGTCAGTATGTTTGTCTAGTTTCCAGTTCAAATATCTTTGTACATTTAAAATAAGATAAAACTAACTTACAAGTAATTTTTCAGCAAAATATAGAAGCTTGTTTTGAATAAATAATCCCTTAAGGTTGATAAAAAAAAGTACTAGTTCCACTGGCAGATTATCTAACTTGTAACAGGAAACATGTCTTGTTGCTCATGTTCAGGATGTTTAATGAACCGTTTATCTTGTGCCGCGAGCCTCACTACTGGTTCCTTCTCCAGAGTCTGACGAGGAACACTGCTATCGAGGTGGCGAGCACCGTCAAGGCGCTCCACAACGAGACCGAGTCGCTTCTGTTGGGCCGAGTCTCTCTGGTTAGTTCTGGAATTGATTCTCTTCTTTATATATATATATATATATACATTATCTTTTGGTTTGACCAAAATTCCAGGTTTTATTGCTTTTTTTTGTTTTTTTGGGGTTTTTTTTTTAAATGAGTTGACTTTTTCTGCTTCTGGCAGCAACTGGACCCGCCAGAGGAGGAGCAGTTGTCCAGTGCTTTGCAGAGCCTGGATGGTGAACTGGGCAAACTGGGAGAAATCCCCTGGCTCTACCACATACTGCAGCCCAACGACGAGGAGGTAAGCAGCCTCTGTCAACAGCTCCCGCTTCTCACAGCTGAGACGGGTCTGCTCATGTACACAGATGTAGACAAAAGACAATGTAACAAACAGAGTAGGGCAGTAGGTGAACCCTTCTTCTAAAATAAATAACCATTACAATCCTTACGCAACATGTAAATCCAAACAGAAATTGAAGATTATCTCACTATTTAGTTATAGTGGTCGAAATATAATTGGTAGAAACTGTTCTTATGTTGCAAAAACAGCCAACCTCCTCTTAAAAACTGAAAATATACATCTGTAGAGGAGATAAAAATATTAATCAGCAAAGACTAATCCTAAAGCTATTAAAAACATGTTCTAGTTTTTCTTTTTTTGAGATTTTTTGCTTTTATGTTTTCACTGTTAAAAATGAGCCTTTTATTGAAACTAGTTTGAGTGGAAAAAAGAAACAACATCCAAAAACATGGAACTGGCCTCTTTGCCACTCTGAGCAATTACAGTTATCCATTCCTGCCAGCAGGTGGCGTAGCCTACATATGAGCAGGAAAAACTTAGCGTACTAAAAGAAATGTACTAAACCTTAAAAGGTTTACCGTATAAATCCTGTTATAGCTTCCATTATATCTTAGCTTAAGCTAGATTTGTTCACCATAAGATTTAGTCACGTTAGAAATTGTTTTTTAACAGATGATATATGTATTTGTCAACCTTTTATCCAGCTGAAGTTTCTGTAACTTTCTATCTCTGGGATCCATCTTAACCCAGTTAGTGTGAGTCTGGTCCTTAAGTCTTGGTCAGTGTCAGTCTGACACCTTTAGGTAACAGCGACACATTACAACCCGGTTCTAATGGAAACAGAACCAAACAGTAAGACTCTGAACTCTTTATAGTTGAGCTTATTTTAGCTAATCATTGGTTGCTCTATTCATTATTCTGGCAAGTAATCGGTGAAAAAAAATTACATATTCTGCAAATTTTTCTTTTGACCACTTACGCCTATTTTATATAATATATATTTTAAAATCTGCAAAACAAATAAGTCAGTTCCTTTTTTAGAAAGAAAATAAACATTTTATTTCTTAAGATGGAATCACAGCATTCATTTAGTGAACACTTAACCATTTATAACGAAGAATTCATCTGACAACTGGCTTTTTTGTGTCTGTATACTCAAGTTAATGATTATTCGATTATTAAATTACTTGATTATTTCAATAGTCAATTCATCAATCGATTAATAGTTTCAGCCCCAGTATTGTTTACGTTTGTGTCCACCAATAATGACTGGAAATCTTGAAAACTGCTGCACATCCCTAGCATTTAGTTTTTCTCTAAAACCAATGTACCTTTCCAGGTTATTTTGCTTTTAAAATGTAAAGTTTCAGCTTTGACTTTCTGATTAGTGCAGGCCAATCCCTTCATAAATCACAAGATATGTAACTGTAATTAAAAAAGCTAAAAAACTTCATTGTCAAAATGGCCACATTTTGTTGCTCATGTTTGATTTTCCAAAAACAATAAAAAGATAAGACATCAAAGTGGCATGAATACTTTTTATAGTCACTATCTGCGTTTCCATTGACCAAATAATTGCAGCTATTGGACTTAAGAAAACAAACACGACAATTTCAAAAAGGCTCCAGTTTATTGTTAAAAAGTTTTTGGACTAGGATGAGGTGACTTTTCAGCTGTATCAAAATTAGTATGTTTCATAAAACTGCAACGGAAATACTTTTTCACATCACACAAGTCATGTGATCAACAACCAGATGTTACTACTGGCAGAAAAAGACGAAGAAGAAGAAGAAGACAGGAAGTGGCAGGAGGATGACGGCGCAGCATGATTTTTAACAACTTATCACGTGAACAATCTTATTAACTTGTGATTGTGATTGCATTTCTTATTCAACAGAAACTTCAATTGCAAAATGTTGTTTTTTCGACATTAGCGTAATATCGTCAATGTTTTGCTCTCACATTTGTAACGGAAACACAGCTAGTGTTTTTGATTGGGAAAAGGCTGCATTGGGCCCCATAAAGACAATGTTTCACGGTGCATCCCTCCCATCTAATTCACAAAGTGTTGCCATGATTTTGCTGTTAGTCTTGCTAAAATGTAGCATTGCTCCAGAGAACAAGAGAGTTGAGTAGCTAAATGAAAGGCTATAGGTTGACTGTGCTTATGTACCAGGACCCCTCTCTGGGTTACGGCAAGAGGAACAGTCGCAGCAGCGTGTTCCGCATAGTGCCCAAGTTCAAGAAGGAGAAGGCCGTCAAGAAGACGAGCCCTCAGTCAGGTAGGGGCGCTCGCACCGTCACCTCTCTGAGCAGACACACACACCTACAGCTGCTCAGGAAGGGTCCAAGGTCAATTAGCCCCGAAGCATAACATGGTGTTTTGGAGGCCGCGTTGCTTCCTTTAGATAAGGACGTGCATAAAGTCGACACGTAGAGGTGGAAATGCTTGGTGACGGCGTGTGGTTGAGGTGTTACATCCCGAACCATCAACCTGCACCCCCACCCCTTCATTCATGCTCCTGTCCGGGTTTGTGGAAGAGCGGAGGTGATCCGGTTGTAGCTCGTCAGGCTGGATCAGTTGTCCAGTCTGGTAGGGGGGAGGGTCTTCCTGTCACTGCAGGCTGGACTTCCTGCAGACCACTCAGGCTTCTGCCTCCTCTTTCCTCCTCTATTTTCTGTGTCTGAACCCCAGATGATGCTAAGCCTGTCGCAATGATCAATAAATCATTTAATCTCATGATGAATTAAAAAACATTTGCATGGTTCAGCATGGATGACTGAAGTCTTTAGTCTGGTACTTTGGTCTCAATTTGTCCCTTTTTAAAAAAATAATAATAATCTGTTTAGTTTGTAAAGACTTGAGCCTCTATTTTCTTTGTTCTTTTTAGGTGTTTTCTTTATTTATTTTGAATATTTAAAATGCCTTCCAGTTCCAGTGTTAAATGTTTCTTAGCAGGTGAACTTGCACTATTATGGCATTATGACTATATTACTTGAAAATGGTCTCAAGACAACAATATTATCGTTTATCGCAATAACTACTGGGACAATTTGTTATTGTGACAGGCCTAGTTGTAGCATGACCCCCTCCTTTACCCCCTCTTCATCTGTACTCACCCCAAACTCTCACCTGAAACAGAACATCCTTCTTACCACCTATCAGCCTCTTCATCCTTTCCCTGCCAAACCGCCGCCACTGCATTTCTCTCCATCCTTCCTCTCTTCCTCACCTGTAATTTACCAGTTTCAGCCCATCTATGAGCTTTTCTGTGTGGGCGTGTGCATGTGTGTGTGCTTGTTTGTGTCACCATCTCCATATGTGCGTGTGTGAGAAAGATCCTGTGTGAAGTGAGTCAGAGATTCAGGTGAAGTGGTACCTGTGAGGCGCTCTGAGCCCCTCTCTGCTCTGCTTTGTGTGCGTGTGTGTGTGTGCGTGCGGGTGTGTGTGTGAGTAGTGGAGAGGTGGGGCACAGAGGAGGTGGGCGTCTGGCTGGAACAGCTGAGTCTCGGGGAATACAGAGACACCTTCATACGGCACGACATCCGAGGCTCAGAGCTGCTGCACCTGGAGAGGAGGGACCTAAAGGTAATCACAGACACACACACACACACACTGGTGTTTACAGCTCGTAGTGAGTCCAACAATCAGCTCTTCCTGTCTCCTGTCGGTGTGCTGCTTCTCTATGGCTCTGTGGCCTGTCCCATGTCTCCCTGCTGCATCGCTCTGCTTGGCTTCCACTGTCTGGTGTTGCTCGGTGATTAGACCTGCTAACCCACTAACACTGTGTTTACTGACCAGGAGGGAAGCAGAAGACACTGGGGGGGTGGGAGGGGATTCACGCCTAGCTTGAGCGACTTGTTGAAGACCACAGTCTGATGATCTGTGATGCTTAAAGGGGCAGTATTGTGTAAAATCATCTTTTTTGAGCTTCACATCATGTTATGTTTTTCGCTCATCAACAACATACCTGGAGTGTTGCCTTGACTCTTTCACGGATGTCTGAGAAATCCTTCATGGCTACAATTCAGCTGAGCAAAACGCCTGGTTGGACCAAGCACCGCCTTCGAGCTCCTCCTAAAACACAAAGACATATCATCACATCAAATTTAGCATGAACCAATAATAATGTAAGGGTATTTCTATTAAATATCTGACAGGCAGATGACCGTTTTTTCCTTTTGACCAATTCATATTTTTGCTTATTTACAGGTTTATTGTGTTTTAGGTCTCTGTTAAATGACTGATTGTAATTGCTTCACCGCACTGAATGAAAGATGTCTTATAGGATTTTTGTTTTTGCTCTACTTATGTTTAAATTCTTTAGTGTACAAACTAAATTATAATTCATACTCGAAAGTGTTTTTGTATTATTATCTTGTGTATAATGCACTGAGTTTCTCTCTTCTAAAAGGGCCTTTAGTCTGCTGTGTGATCAGTTCTGTTTGAAAAACCTTAAAAATACAAAAAGCAAAATAATGCTTTGAGATTTGGATAAAAATGGGGGAAAGAGATTATTTCATATCCAACTGTTAAAAGATAAAAATACATGTGCTTATGAATAAATCCCTGCATCCCAGTCTAGGATGTGATAACACTTTCTGCCTCTTTACTGGTTTTCAGAAAACCAGAAAAAGAAACAAATCCAGCACCAGGACTGAAACCCAATCAATCGTCCTCATGTCACGGCTAACTTTTCCTTTTTAGGGAAGTTGCTTTTGTGTCTGAGAAATAATAAACTGATGTTTGTTGTTTCTCATGTTGATTGTTTTAAACTGATGCTGAGACACATTATGAGTGTTTATGCAGATAACAAATAACAAAAAAAAAAGTCGAGTTAAAAATGTACAGAATTTTTTTTCTTTAAATGTCCTGGATTGGACAATTTTGAGTCTAGAAACTTTGAAATGTTCTATCCAAAAATGACCGGGGATCAAGAAAACCACTGACTTCTAGGTTGTACTTTCTAGTTCATGAAATGTGTCAATAGCTGCGTTTCCTTTATGAATGTACACAAAACTGTATCAATGTTCCGCTAATGTAAAAAAAAAAACACAATTTCAGAATTCTGGTGTTTTCATTAAATAAGAAACGTGATCAAAATCACACGCAAATCAGCATGTTCCTTAGGTCATTGAGAAACATGCCTACCACTTCCTGTTGTCTTTGTCTTTTCCGCCAGTGGTAACATCCAGCTGCTGGTCATGTGACTCATGTGATGCGAGAAAGTGTTTCCACTGCACTTTTGTGAAAAACACAAATTTTGATGAAGATGAAAAACCACCACATCCAGTTGCAAAAACTTTTTCCTTTTTTTTTTTTTTTTTTAAATTGGCATGTTTCCATTAATCAAATTTTTGGAATTCCTATTTTTCAATTTTACGGTCCATGGAAACGCAGTCATTGTTGCAGAGCAGATCTTCCTTTGTTCTATACAGCGGTAGTGTTTTGCAACTTTGCACACACAATAGGAAATAGGAAGCATAGAAATCCCTAATCGCTCCTCATACTAGCTTGTGTTTGGTCACAGTGTTTGACTTCTTGTGTTTTGTCTCCTTGTTGGATCTCAGGATCTGGGGATATCGAAAGTGGGTCATATGAAGAGAATCCTTCAGGGAACTAAGGAGCTGGCCAAGGTCTCCATGGTCGACCTTTAACCTGGGAGCAATAACTGCCAGAGAGGGGGAAGCCACACATTCCCCCCTAACGTGGGAGTTTGGGAGCACCGTAGGCAGAGAGACAGAGAGAGAGAGGAGACGGGTATTCAAGTCGAGCCGGCTTTAACCCCTCCGCCATGAGCGCCTTTGTGACGGTGCGGACGGGACCAGGACGTGCTAGTGTGCCTGTGTGCGTGTGTGTGTTCGTGCTGCGGTGCCAACATGACAGTCCAGAAAGCTGAGGAAAGTTCAAGATGGAAGTCAAGAATCTTCATAGCTACAAAAACAAAAAGCCATTTCAAAGTTAATAACCACTCAAGCACACTATCAGGTATGCAAGAATCCATATTAATAACTAGTTGTCTGATGAACTAGTAGCATAAATAAGACTTCCATGAGTTCGGGGTTCACTTTTAGTTGGAGTTGAGCGTGAACTTGCAGATGAATCTTGAGCATTAAAGTAACCGTCAGGATTCTGCCGAAGCAGAAAAACAAACATCTCCATCTGCCGTCGGGATGCGGTCGCATGCTATGCTTGCTAAACTTTTAAGTATTTTTAACTGCATGATTAGTGTCTCGATTTTTTGGTGTGCAAGATAACACTTGAAGAAGTTTTACATGTCTTATTAAGTATTACAATGCCATTTGTTACTACTGAAACCAAGATGGTGTGCTTTTTTTCCTCTCTTGCTCGATTTAATTTATTTTTGCTAGCATGACTATGACGTGTCAAAGTTTTCTGTCAAGTGCCATACTTTCGGTCATTTGTTGTAAAACGTGCTTTACGGCGGTCATCATAGGAAGATGAATGACGAGGTAGGAATTGGTGGAGTTGTTGTCCGTGGATGTGAAAACAGAACCAAAGTGAATGTTGGAGGAAAACCTGATGATTTTGTTTCAAGGACCGCCAGGGGTCTCACTTCCGCTCAGACTGGGACTAACAATTTCCAAGGAGACGCTGCTGGTCAGGGGCCAGACAAATATATTATAGGGTTGTTCAGTTTTGTTTTTTTTGTTTGTTTTTTTGTTAGGAATACCTAAAAGGCACTTTTCACATCTTGCTTTACGCAAGTGCAAATCCTCATATCATTACATAGATTAAAAACAAAACCAAAAAAAATCACCTCAACTTTGTATCTTTTGGCAGTTTTAGCTAATGCAAGATAGCAATTAGGTAACCAGTTTTGAATATGTAACGAAGCAGTTGATCTTTTATTTCCACGTTGATAGGAACTTTTTCCTGTTAGTTTCTTTAATATCGATGGCATTACAGGGTATATTTCTAGATGTGATGCTAGGTTTGTACATACTTATGCACTGTACATACGGTAAACAAGTGGATGCAAACGATGTTTCTAAGTGTTGTAGCCTTATGCATTTTGTAGTTTTGCTGACTTGGCATGCATTCGTAAAGAGCTCCCCCTTTTGGACAAAGTGTATTGCTGATTTGGTTCTGCTCTCTTGTACATGTTAACATTGTTGTGTTCTAAATAATGGTGCAATATCTGATCTCTTGTTTTGTTTCTCTCTCTTAAACTTTGCAAAATGATTTCTATCTGTGGGGGGGAAAGAAACATCTAAAACTTGTGTTTTTATTTGTTTGTTCTTTTGTTTCTATATTTTGTTAGTCTGGGAGGATTTTTAAAGTTCGACCCCACAGCTGTTTCTTACATGCTCCAGACTTCTTCCAGTGGTTGATTTGTTTGTAGATTCGCTCCTTTGTGCTTCCAAGATGATACTCTAATAAGACTGTCTGTGAATGGATTGACTAGGCAGACGTGACTGTTGTGTTACCATGTATCATAATGTTTGTCTGTGCATTTGTGTGCACAGACAGTTAGTAGCCTGACATGCAAGAAGTTGTATAAGTTCAGCTACAAAACAATCCTTATTTTTACCTTTTTTTGGCTTTTCCTTTAAAAACGAATTAACATTTTTAATTCCTATTAGATTTACACATTCAAATGTATTTGTCCCTTCTTTTCAGGCCTATAAGACATTATGAAAGAACAGAGGAAGACAGACGATAAAGCTTGTTTCATGTCTTCCAATACAAACTGGCATTTGATAACTGAGGCTCGGGAATAATAGTTTGTTAATTTTAGCTTTGCAGGAGCTGCGTTTCCATTACAAATGTGCGCAAAACTTTGTTGGTATTTCGCTGAAGTCAAGTCGCAGTTGCGGTGTTTCCACTGAATAAGACACACAATTAAAATCCCACGTGAATAAGATTGTTCCCGCCGTGAGTCATTAAAAAACATTCTGCGCCATCATCCTCCTGCCACTTCCTGTCATCGTCTTTGTCATTTCCGCCAGTAGTAACATCTGGTTGTTGATCACATAACTCGAGTGATGTGAAAAATGTGTTTCCACTGCAGTTTCATGAAATACACTAATTTCAATTCGGCAGAGTAACCACCTCATTCTAGCTCAAAAGCTTTTCTTCTTGAAAAACTTGAGTTTTTTCAAAATTGTAGTGTTTCCATTAATTGAATTTATTTTTGCTATCCCAATTTGCGCAACTATATGGTCAGTGAAAACGTAGCTAGTGTAGCCCTTTCAGTTGATATTACAGTCACAGTGTGTTACAGAGCAATTCATACCACTTGGTGCCACAACCTTCAATGTACTTCATGTGGTGAGTTGACAGCAAAGGACACATTCAAAGCAAAGGCTTTCAGTTGTTTCTGATAAGTGTGACATGCATTACTATTTTGCCTTCTTGAGTCAATATTCATGGAGAACCTGAAGATTCAAAATCTTGCAAATTCTTTGTATCAAAACAACTCAAACTCTGTCAAATTGGATGGAGAAATTTTTTTAAACCTCCAATTTTTAAATCTTGGATTTAGATGTGGACTTTCACTAGGCCGTTTTAACACATGGATTTACCTAGATCAAGCATTGTCACCTTGGACGTGTCTTCTGACAAAGTCTCACCTCTCAAGTCTTTTGCAGTTATTTCCCCGTCTCGATCCATCTTTTCATCAACTATAGCTAGTTTCTCTTTCCCTACTGATGAAAACATCGCCAATGCATGATGCTGCCACCACCATGTTTTACTATGGGGTTGGTGTTTTCAGTATTGTTAGTTTTCAATACATACAGTATATGCCAAACAGAGCAGAATTTGTTAATGTTTTTACTCTTAGCTTACTTTTGTGAGGAATTGGTTGCATGCTATTTTATTTATAGGCATCAGACTAAAAAGGGGTGAGTAAAAATGCATGCAAACCTTTCTAAATTTTTATTCATGTAAAAAAAAAACTGCTAAAAAACAATCATTTTCATTTTCTTTGCACTCTGCAGTTATGTGCTACTGAGCGTTGGTTCACCACATAAAATATAATTAAAAGGCATTGAAGTTTGTGGCAGAAATGTAATTAACCATGTAAGGACCTAAACAGTATGAATTGTTTTGTAAAGTACTTTCTGCATTTAATGTAGGTGCAAAACAAAAGGAACCGGTTCAACTTTTCTGTCTTGAAGGATCTCATGCCCCCAAAACGTGACTGAATGCACCATCGTGTGTTATCTGTAACATCCCACCAGGGGGCGATCTAACACACATCAACTCCCAAAGCAGGCAGCTGAAGCTCGACAGTTTCTTACAGCGACAATCAGTTCGGTTGACTGTGGAGCTCCTCACTTATTTGAACATCAAATCGAACCAGATTTAATCTTTAAAGACATAAATATGTGTGTTATTTCCTTATCATGCTGCCAAAGATATTTGTGTCATGAGAACTGACATCCCATTGCAGTGCCAGTTCTTGATCACTTACAGCCTCTCTGTAGGGCCGGACACCAGGCCGTTTTGGACCAGAGAGTTCTCCTCTTTCCTATTTAACAGTGGTAGTCAGTCACCACTGTCCCCCCATGATGGGTTTCCCACTGGTCTGTAAATAATGCTGCAAACTGCCTGGTTTTTACCAAAATCAACTGAACCCACGCGGATCTGTAAAAGACAAATGAACACGTCGTCTTTTTTTTTTTGCTGTGTGCGGGCGTGTGTGTGTTTGTTTCTAATACCTTGTGGGGACCATTTTCCTGACATATACTACGTTGTGGGGACCATCTGCTACTTGTGGGGACCCAAGCCTGGTCCCCACAAGGGGAAACGCTGTTTTTGGGTCAGGGGTCAGATTTAGGACTAAGGTGTGAATTGAGTTTTGGTTAGGGTAAGGGTAAGGTTTAGGCT
This sequence comes from Alfaro cultratus, assembly GCA_903066825.1. Taxonomy (NCBI): domain Eukaryota; kingdom Metazoa; phylum Chordata; class Actinopteri; order Cyprinodontiformes; family Poeciliidae; genus Alfaro; species Alfaro cultratus. The sequence goes on from CAEFZX010026001.1 coordinate 16,882, forward strand.
GTAGAAATGAATGGAAGTCAATGGAAAGTCCCCGCAAAGATAGCTGCGCAAACGTGTGTGTGTGTGCGCGTGTGTGTGTTTTTAAGTGACGGAAGAAAAGAAAAGTGAGTTTCATTTGTTTACATTATGTTTACAATGGCACAGGTTTCCTTTGTAAGACTATATATGTAGCTACAGACAATATTTGCATATTTATTGCCTAAGGTTTAATGATATAACGTGTATTGTGTTTTCACAGTTGGAATATAATGTTACAGTTCTCACCTGTATTACTTATCTGGATGATTTTGGTAAAGTAGTTGATCATTTTTATGACTACTATAAGTGACTGTTTTCTGTGCCTTTTTATGGTTAGAATGCATGTTTACCTATTTATTACAATTTGGAGTCACTGAGATGTGTATTTTTGTATTCGGAATAAATAAATGATTCAGCCCTTGTTGTACATTTGAAGGTGCCTTGAAACAGGCCACCTGTTCATATCTCTCTTCTTCAATAAAACCAAATACATATGCAGTGTGTTTCTGTCTCCTTCTGGTGTGACACATGACCAGGACAATATTTAATGTTTTTATATTATTGTTATACAAGTGGAACTAGCAGGTTATGCTCTAGATGTTGCAGATATCAGCTGCTTTAAAGATACAGTCCACTGGGCTGTATTCGGTTTTTAACAAATGTAATCTGACACTTAAAACACAGGTAGATGGGTAGAACGTATGGGTTAACATTGCTTCACAAAGTTTTTAAAAAGTATGCTTAAGAAAAAAACACCTTGTTCTGCTTTGTATTTGAGTTGATGACATCACAAGAGGTACACAACTGGAGCTGATCAGCTGATCGTTATTGGACTCTGTCACAGTCTAGTGCAGGGGTCCCCAAGTCCAGTCCCCAAGGGCCACCATCCTGCAACTTTTAGATTCATCTCTGTTGAAAACACACCGGGATCAAATAAACTGCACATTACCGGCCTATTGCAGAGCTGATTGGATGCTGGTGAGGGAACTAAGACAATTTAGAGCAGAGATGCATCTAAAAGCTGCAGGACGGTGGCCCTTAAGGACTGGACTTGGGGACCCCTGTGTCTTGACAATTCAATCGATCAATTTTGACGCCTTTCAGATGTTGACCAGTCATTTTTAGTGAACAATTTGCAAAACTAAGAAATAAAATATTTAGATTATTAGTATTATGTAAAAAAAAAAAAAAGATCAGCTTGAGTTTTGCATCATGTTATAATGTTATTCCCTCGACTTACCTGAAGTGTTGCTTTGATTCCCTATTTCATGTTTGAGGAATCATTTAATCTCTAAAGGACTCTGATCGGTTACCTGTTACTTTATGCTGTGGAATCAGAATCATTAAATGAAATCTTTCTTTAGGTTCCAGTGTTGGCTCTTGACAGACAGGTCTTTTTTTTTTCTAATTTCCAAGAAGCTAAAACCCACCACAAAATCTGTTGAAGTTTTAAATAGTTTCAGTGTTGATGTGCCGACGGTAAGCAAAAGTTTCCATAAAATGTGGTTTTGGGAGGGTTGTGTGGACGGGGGAGGGAAAGGGAAGAGGGTATATTTCCAAGGTCAATTAAAAACAAACTTCATCACTGTGACAATACAACTGGAAACAAGTTTGTGAAGGTAGGCACAGCCTCTCTGAATTTAAAATAAAATACATGTCAGGACAAAACAAAGCAACAAAAAAAAATTAAATAAAATCCTCTGGTGCCAGTATGTCAAATACATAAAATATCCAGCTAAATATTTGCAGTTTAGGTCTCTGTCTTGTGGGTCTTTCTCTCACCTTCACCGTGTCTTGGTAGGTTTGCAGTTGCACCAAGCTTTCATTCTCAAACGATTAATCAGTTCTCTGGGACATGGTATTGATCAATAACCTAACCCTACTTTAAACTCCTGCACCTTCGCTGTGTTCGTCATGCTGCTGTTTGTTCTCTAACTCTTTTGAGGTTATTAAAGAACAGCTGGATTTATAATGACATTCAATCACGTACACATTCAATGCAGGCTATGCCCTGTTTCAGAATTTTATTTGTAAAAAATAAATAAAGAAAAATCTTGAAACTCTCCTTTCCTTCTTTATTCCATTTATGCTCCATCCACTTAACGTCCCAATAAAATTCATTGACATTTCTGGTCAAAACTAAGTGTGAAGATGTTTAAGGGGTGTGAATAATTTTGTCAGTCACTGCACAGAAATAATGATTACCGGAGAAAAACCTGAGTGGAATTTGGAAGTTTTATCCACTACATGTGGATGCTTACATCATCACTGTTTGACTCATGAATTGTCACACACACTAAGTAATAAAGTAAATGTCAGGCAATTTTGAGACTAAAGTAAAATGTGCAGCACTGGACACAACGTTTAAACCACCCTTAATGTCTTCAATATTCTCCTATCCAGCAGCTAGATTTTATAATATTTTTTAGTTTACCTCAAAGTTTTAGTTTCATGTAGCTCTTCTTGTTTGTAGTTAAGTCTATGTAGCAAATTCATAAAAAAGGAAAACAAAGAAAAGAGACAATTCCAATGCAGCTTTATGTTATTGTATTCTAAGTGATTAAATGCATTGCCTCGCTTATTAACCCTTCATGTAGATGAATTATTCACAAAATATTACGAATAAAAATGAACAGTGCTGAAGCTACGGTGGCCCTGAGGTGCAAACCACTTCAGCAAATTGAAAGCACAATTACAAATGACAAAAGCGCTACAACATGAACGAAACGGAAGAGGTATGTCCCAGTGGGAGATGTAACAAATTGCTGATTGGACTAAAGCTCATTTTTACTTTTGTACAGGAAGTTACTCGTTAAAGATCCATGGCTTTGATGGATGATGCAACTCTACATTTCACTGAAACTGAAATATGACCAAGTCTGCAGAAAGTCTTGAATCTCCTTTTAAACTGCCTTCAATTTTATTTCTTTTTTGTAGCAAATTCCTGAAGAAGCGTGGCAAAAAATATGGGTCAAATTCTTTTAGTCTTGGATTTTCCCCCTCCCCAACTCAGTGTTTAAAATGTAAGAGTTCATATTTACTGATTCGTTTCTGTATCAATGAATATTTATTTCTCCTTTTTCTTTGTTTTCCTTCAGCGTGGTTAATCCTACTCATAATAAACACATTACACTTTTCTATTGGTGAAAAAATAATTGACTTTTATATTCAAGCACAACTTTGTAGTCTTCCGCATGGTATCACAAATTAAAAACAGTTTTAAATCACTGATATAAGGATGAAAAATACATCTAATGTGATGTTTCTGCTCTTTGTGTCCAAAAGTATTTCCTAAAGGCTAATAAATTGTTGGAACAGATGACTGGTTCTCTCCTTGGGTCATATGGACCAGTTTTACAGGTCTCATTCTGTCCTGATAACTAGTCATAGCCTTGCTCTCAGTAAATACAACTATCATCTTTTTATTTTTCTTTCTAAATCCTCTTTTAATCCTATTTCTAGTCCAGCAGCAGAAACATTTACATTAACAAGGGGCGAGACAGTTTGTTTCTAATGAAGCTGTGGAAAACAATTCCCAACCTTCTACATGTAACAGGAACTTAGAATAAACATATAGCAATACAACTAGCAGATGTGACCTTATCATATTTTCCACTTCAATAGTTATGGTCTTAACAGATCATAAGAAAAAAAAGAGCTGCATTTACCATATATATATATATATATATATATATATATATATATATATATATATGCTTTGGAAAGAGTCAGAACTCTGCTCTTCTGTTTATCTTTAAATTACACACAGTGATGTTTTAAATCATTTCTGGAACTTTGGAACCAATCTCATAGTTGTTGTAGTGAAAACAGTAGCTGCATTATTTAAAGTGTCAGTGACTGAGAGCTTTGAGACAACAGCACGTCTTGATCCAGGTAGGAGCTAAACTGATTTTACTGTTTGTGATTGAACTAGTCATAAATGTAGATTTAGAATGAAATACGGCACAAAAATTTTGTGGATTTGATGCATTTCTTCACTTAAGGTCATTTAAATCTCACTGACTTGTTTGGAATTGTAATGCTTGGTTTAGGACAAACCACAGTACAGAGTCAGCCCTTTTAAAAATTGTACATGATTTTAGGTGTAGTCTAGATTCACACAAGCTCAGTTCTAGTGCTATTAGATCTGAGTGCTGCCTTAGATTCATTAATCCACTTTTGAATTGTATTTCAGACATAAAGACCTGGATGGCACAGAACTTTCTGAAGCCCAACCAGGACAAAACAGAAATTTGAATTATTTTACCAGAAATATTAATTATAAATTATTGAATTTATAATTCAATAATTACAAACTGCATCTGTTAAACCTTCAAAACAAGTCAGAAGCCTGGGTTCTTCTCCACACCTGAGGCTCTAATATTAGCCTCTAGAATTCTTCCTCCACTTTCACAGAGGGCTGAGCTCTCCTTTAAAACTACAATGACGGCGGAATGTCAGAACTACAAACATGGCACTTTGAGCTGCTTTTAATATGAAGGGTGTTTTAAGAATAAAACTGATTGAAATGTTTCATTAAAAAAAGCACTTAATGTTGGAGGAGTCAAGTGTTTAGAGATTAATTTTCCCTTTCTAAACATGAAAATTGTTTCTATCATCTGTTTTAGGAAAAAATCTGAAAGGAAAATATCTGACAAGACGACATGTCGTCACTGAAAGATGTAAGTCACCTCAGCATGTTTCAGTTTCTACAGACCTATTTAGGCTCGCTAGATTAAATGCTTGTTTTTGCTTCACAGAGCAAAAGAACCAAGGTCAGGAAAAAGTATTGCTGTGATGTGTGCGACAGAAGGTTTCCAGATATGTGGAAAATGAAACAACATCTCAGGATGCACACTGGAGAAAAACCGTTTCACTGTTATATGTGTGGAAACAGTTTTAAAAGTCTTAAGGCACTTAAACAACACATACTGATCCACACAGGAGAGAAGCGGCACGTCTGTGGTTGCTGCAACAGGAAGTTTCGACTGCTTGAAGATCTAAATAGGCATCGAAAAATTCACACTGGCGAGAAGCCTTACAAATGCAGCAGTTGTGACAAAAGCTTCACCCATTTGAAGTCTTTGAAGAACCATAGATATGTCCACTCCGGGATAAAACCTTTCAGATGTGAAAAGTGTGAAAAGAGGTTCAGTTTTTCCAATGACAGGAAGCGACATCTCTTGACCCACACTGGGGAGAAGCTTCACGTCTGCGCATACTGCAGTAAATGTTTCGCGCAGTTAGGAACTTTAAAAAAACATCTAAAAATCCATGAGAAAGATAGAGAAGATGTAGATGTTCCCTTTCCCTCTTCATCTACTGTGTGAAAGAAAATATCTCTTAAATAAATTAATTAGCATTTAACTTATGGTGTGATTTTTTTTTCAGATGTCCAAACAATATAATCTGCATTTAATCCTTGCAAACAATTAGAAAAGGTAAAACTTGAAACAATCCTAGAACACTGGAGTGGGATGATTGAAGAAAAAGAATTGGTAATATTAAATAATGGAGTTGGCACTCGGGTGGACTTGGTAAGAGGTAAAGAATCAGCTATTGATCTGATCTTGGTTTCTCAATCTTTTGCTGATAATTGCAGCTGGAGAGTATGTAAAGAAAGCACAATGGGGAGTGATCAGGATAGGAGTAGATACAAAAGAAGACCAGTGAGGGGAGATGGAAATTTGGGAAAGCAAATTGGTTTAATTTTAAAGTGATGAGTGAGATTAATATGAAAAATGTAGATACAAGTAAACCAATAAATGAATTAAATTCAGAAATTAGTAAATGTATTATTAATTGTTGTGAACTGTTTGCCAGAAAGCAATAAAGTGGATAGTTTTAACACTTCCCCGGCTGGTTATGGTTTTCACACTTCTCCGGCTGGGGATAGTTTTCAGACTTCTCCGGCTGGTTATGGTTTTCACACTTCTCCGGCTGGGGATAGTTTTCAGACTTCTCCGGCTGGGTATGGCTTTCACACTTCCCCGGCTGGGGATAGTTTTAACACTTCCCCGGCTGGGTATGGCTTTCACACTTCCCCGGCTGGGGATAGTTTTAACACTTCCCCGGCTGGTTATGGTTTTCACACTTCCCCGGCTGGGGATGGTTTTCACACTTCTCCGGCTGGGGATAGTTTTCAGACTTCTCCGGCTGGGGATAGTTTTCAGACTTCACCAGCTGGGTATGGCTTTCACACTTCCCCGGCTGGGGATAGTTTTAACACTTCCCCGGCTGGGTATGGCTTTCACACTTCNCCCCCCCCCCCCCCCGTCTTCCGCATCCGCCCACCCCCCCCCGCCACACCCAGACTTACACTCTTCCCCTACACGCCGCTCTTCCGACCCTTCCCAGGCTGGGGATAATTTTAACACTTCCCCGGCTGGGGAAAGTTTTAACACTTCCCAGGCAGGGGATAGTTTAAACACTTCCCCGGCTGGTTAGTCTGATCACACTTTCCCGGCTGGGGATAGTTTTAACGCGTCCCCGGCTGGGGCTA
>CAEFZX010026002.1:0-15147 GCA_903066825.1 Alfaro cultratus
CTAAAGGCGGTCCAACAAAATATTAGAGAGTGTGACCATTTTTTGGTGGCGACTTTTTTTTTGGCCAGGCAGTGTATTATAAAACAAACATTCAACACAAAAGTAAAAATCTGATTTATACTTCGTGGCAGTTCGTTACCAGAAAAAACCCCCGCTCATCTCTTTCCACCAAATTGACAAGTAATATTATTGTTTATAAAACATAAGCTACTATGAAATGCTGTTTATCTGTTTTGACACAAGAAATGTACAGTTGGTAAATGTGAAAGGGAAAGCAGTTATTTTGAGGTGTAGAATAATAGGTGTCTTCGATGCATTGCTATGGCAGGGCCCAATGATGACGCAAGGTAGGAAGGAAGGATTTAGGATGTGAGGAAGGACAGAATAAAGCACAAGTTAGGAAGGAAGAAGGGAAAGAAAAGTATTCAAACATCTTTACCAAGGGAGACCTGAATTTTGGAGAGCACTGCTCCATTTCCAACTTAAAGAGCTCAGCAATAAAAAGAGGATGTGTGCTAAACTGGCTGGCCTGCAGTCAAAATCCTTCACCTATTTATTCAAACAATATTTTATTTATTTGACAGAATGAAGATAAGAATAGAGGAAAGTAGAAGCTTGAAATAAAAAAAAGAAACTACACAGAATGATTGAAGTTGGGTGAGTTAATTAATCCACTCATTTAAGGAAACACAACATGTTTCTGAACCTTTCCGTCTGAGTAATCTGCAGCTTTGTCTCCACTCTCGAGTTTTATTTTGGTGTGATTTGCTCGTCCAGAAAGACCATTTTTCCCCCCCAATGCAGCCAGAAAGACAATTAACCCTGGCTTAATGAGCAATGCGGGAAACACAACTGGCAGATTAATATTTCACCAGCTTGTGTTTATTCCCCAAGACGAATGAATCCAGGCCATATTCACTCTGAACAAAAACCCCATGAAAGTTTCTTTTTTCTGTTTCGCAAAAACAAAAGCCAAAGCGGAGTCGGGTCATGCAGCAAACATCTGGGTGCTGAACAGAGTGCTTGCTAAACTATGTAATAATGGAAAGCAGAAAGTTGAAATAAGATGAAACAAGGCAGATGGGGTTGTTTGACTCTTCAGAGTGTGTGTGAAGGTATTTTTAGAGGCAGGTCTGCCTCTACATTGGAGCTGCACAGCGGGATGTTCGTTTCTAGAACAGCGTGATGGAAATCAAAACTCCGACTGCTGCCTAAGCCAACACCATGGCCCGTTAACAATGTCTCATTTAAATATCTGTCCTGTCAGAAGACAGCAGTCATCAAAATGTGTCATTTACGAAAGGAGGGACTGAATTGAAAGCTACAGGATGGGTAGCTTTTTAATATCACAAGCGGCTTTCATTTTGGCTCCTAAACAACTCCAAAGACTCACTGTACTCCAGAGAGAAAACCAACTTCAACAATAAACTGTCGCTATAGTCTAAGAATAACACAACTAGAAGGCGAGAAAGTAAGATGACTTCCAATCAAAAGTTTGAAGCTATTAATAAAAAGTCATGCTTGATTATATTTAGAGACTGTTGACAAGCCATTATATTTTTAGGCTTTTATTGTAGCTTGTAGGCCTGGAGAGCAGGAGCTGTATTTGTAGTAACAGGAAACCTGCGGCGGCTTTGTGGTGGTGCTGCTGGTTTGAAGCCACAGAACCAATTTAGCAAGAAGATCTGCAACCCGTTCAGCTGCGTTTGGTATTCAACCCACCAGTATTAATGTGAACACATTTGTCAAAGTTAAGATCGACTTCGATCCGCAAACCGATCCCAAAGGGAAAAAAGGATATGTCAACATTGAGCGAGCCTATCAATAATCATTGATTTATCTGCCAATTTTATTATCTTAGAAAAGAATTTCATCTGTAGGTTTTTCAGGTTTTTCACTGAAAAAATGTCACACTAATACTATGCTGGCAGATAGATAAATTTTTGTATATACCGAGAGACTAATGGAGTCATTTCTTATACTTTTCTACTTAAATTCTGGACTAAATCATGTGACTGTTACTCTGTGTTTAACCAGTCAGAAATATGATCTCAGAAAAACAAACAGGGTTATGAAAAAACAACCTGCTTTGAAAAAGGTTGCTTCCTTCAGCTTGCAAGATGGATTAGTCTTAGCAGTATACAAGCGCATTTCCTTTCCCTTTCTGCTGCTATGCAACCCTTTCCTACTTTCTGACAGGTTCTTCATCCATCAGCTTTCTCTCGAGGGAAGGTCAGAACAACCTTCACTCGTTTATTTCATCTCATTTCCCTGCAACCACACGTTTCTTTGAGTCCTCCTTAGAGTGATGGCTGTAACACTTCAATGGCCGCCGCAGAGGTCTCATAAGGACACGGTTAATGTCGGCAGCTCAGGCAGAGAGCACATAAAGAGACTCGGACCTGTACAGTAGTCCGTGTTAAAAACGCAATCACAAAAGAAACCTCACGGCACAAGAGTGGAAAAATCCAAGAAGTCTCTAAGGTGCAGGAGGGAAGCATGAAGGTCACAAAAGTCGATAAACAACGGAAATGACGGAGAAAAAAATTAAATGAATGTGTGAAATGGTGAAATATCTTTGGAGGAAAACAGGAAGAAAAGGTTTTGAGGGGGAAAAAAACAAAATGAATGTGAGAAAAGTATAAGAAGCCAAGATAAGGCAGTATTATGGTTTTCTCTTACTCCTCCATCACAGGGGACTCTGATAGCCGAAGTCTGTCAACAGAGACGACAGGCGAGACCAGTCGTCTTAAACACAGCAGTGCATCTTGGTACACACCACCTGGAAATTTGTATGCGTCGTAGATGAACTCTTTATGAACGTGTTTGAGCTACAACTAGCCTGGAAAACCGAACCTTTGTGGGAATCCTGCATCACAGTATTGGCAAAAAGTATTGATATTCCTTAGGGTTTTTCTCAACATTTTATGACACTACAAACACACCTTCATGAATTTTATGTGTACAATGTAGTGCACAATCATCAAATAGAAAGATTATTTACTTTTACAAATAAAACTAGAGAATTGCACAATAGAAGCTGGTGAATACAATGTCCCATTACCTCCTCTCTTGATAAAATCTGTCACGGTTACAAAAATATGTGTCAAGATTTAAAAAGACACCTCTGTGTTTTTTTTTTGTTTTTTTTTTCCGTTGTTGTTGCAAGATGATGGTGTGAATTATTCTGGGCTTCTGGGTAAGACTGTGTGCCTGCAATCACGACAAGCCTTTTCACACCTGCTACTTCTTGGAAAGCGACACTGTGACGTATTGTCTCGTTTGTCAGTTAGGGAGTGTGCGTGTACGCGCATGTGTGTGTGTGTGTTTGACAAGCCTGAGTGTGAGGAAGGACCTGGAGCAGAAAGAGGCCAGAGAACCAGTTAGAGTCCTCTCATAGGAGCGGACCACACAGCTACATCAGCCGTCTGTTTTACAACCAGATGGACCAAAACACCCAAGATTCTTGTTACGTAAAGAGCCACACTCCCGATAAGATGCATGAAAAGAGCTTAATTAAACTCTCTACTCCGGTAGCTTCTCACAACGGGGAATTAGACATGCATATACTCCCACACAATAGCCCGCTGCTTTTAATTACACTAATACAAGTCAACCAAGCATACAGACAAGGGGGGAGTCATAAAGCATACAGTGAGAACAAGGAGGGCCGAAACGAGTAAAAATGAAAAAAAAAGCTGCTTGAGAAATGATTAAGGCAGAAACACCGACAGCGCCGAGTTAAAAAGCGAACAAAGAGACAACAGACACAAACAAGGACTCTCAACGCCGAGGGGATCATTGTTGCATCAATCTGAGCGACGGCGCTGAGAGGCATCACCTGCTGTCACTTCTCCGGCTTCTTTCAGACCAATAACAACGTCGCCCTGCTCAGCAGCGGCTGCTACACACTGAGCCGCTCCGTGGAAAACGCCAGGTGAACAGAGCTGAGATCAGAGAAGATTTGAAAGCTGAAAACTCTCCTGTGAATTTGAAAAGACAAGCAGCCTCTCCGCTTTGTCGACATTAAAACTTCAACTCTCTTCCAGGAACAACAGTCAACAAGAGATGATGTGTAAGCGTTAGCCCTGTGGAGATGCACAAGATTTGGATTTATCTGTATCTTTTTGATAGTATAAACTACGTCATGGTGATACAAAGATAATTTAATAAACTATTGGGTGAGTAATATTATTATTAATCAAGATATTGTGTTTTACTCAATCCCTTTGATTCTCCTTGATGAAATATCCTCACAAGGCATTCAGATCTTTCTTCCAAGATTAACAGAATAATAACTAGAAAGGAAAAATTCTTCTATGAACTGGTTTTATACACAATTAAAACATCCCTTTGAAGACAATGATATTAAAGAAATGAAGATTTGACGTCTGGGAGACACTTTTAATCTCATTTTACAAGTGCATTAGATAGAAAAGACATTTGTTGAGCCCAATAAGAGATGCGCACAAAGACTCGCCGACAATAATCATTAAGGCAGATGGACCACTAAAGATAATCTCTGTGCTCTCTTGCTCTGCTGGCTCTATTATCCGTCATCAGAGGCAGACAGTCCATGGTGGTAATTACAGTGACAGGCAGGACTTTCTCTAGAAGTCATATGGCAAAATAATCCATCATCTCGTCACGTCCAACCAAAGACAAGAAGACGACGAGCCTGAATAAATTTACGGGGATGATTGAAAGTTGCCGTTGCTTCAAGTGACATTTTTGCGTGGTCGCTACTTTAGTGAGAAGGAAACAAAAGCCCCGGTGTTGAATAGATGATAATAAAAGTAGATCTTGATTTAATTAAAACACAAATTTATATTAGAAGGAATTAGTGTTCTATATAAATTAGAACAAATGTTTTCAGTATGGGGGAAAAACCACAAAAGCTTTTTGAACATGAAAATGTAGTTATAGATTCTGAAATTAAATGAACATGTGTCTATTTTACACGTAATAAGGTAAATGGTGTGGTGTGCATTTGTATTCAGCTGCCATAAATAAAACTAATTCTTTCCATTTGTAAATAAATCTGTTGTGTTTAGAATTTCATGAATCCAGCTGTTCAGTGAAAATTGGTATTAGAATAAAGTGCTAGGGACCATAAAATGCATTAATTGATGCAAGTAGGGTACTAAAACAATTTATTACGGTTCAGCTCATTTCCAGAGTCTCTAATCTCACCAATAGCTATCAGCTGTGGGTGATATCACAACATGATTGGCCCAAACAGCAGCAGCAGCAGCAGCATCCACTGCTATCAGCTGAAACATCAACCCACACACACACACAAGCACATGTCAGCTCCCACACACACGGCAGCAGGAGTTATCTTCAAACATAAACCCTCATGGATCAGAAGTGCTCTCTCATGGGAATTACATCACTGCTCAGCAAATAGCCAATCAGAGGGGGCTGAGATCAGCCGCTCCGTGACCCCACCTGCTATAAGAGTAAAGGCAGCAACAATCAGGCTCACGCTAACTCCAGTCACATCACAAGGTGGTACTGAGGTAATGCTTGCAGTCAATCTTTAGATATATAACTGTAAAAAGATGCACTGCTTCATTACAGTGGCGATGCAAAAGAAAAGCAGCTAAACTCAGCCTCATTTTCTTCTGATTGTTTGGTTAAAGTGCTATTTTAAGGCCCGCTAGATTGGCAGACAGCGATTGCCTTCCTCCATCTGCTCCCTTACTCCAACTCCAGCTCCAAGTGTCAGATGTTTAGTTATTTCTCTGCCTTCCTTAGCAATAATCGTCCTTGCAATAAATAGAGGCTTATCTGTGAACTGCTGGGAGGCTTACCGAATTGGCTATGGCAGCCAGTCGAGCTGCCACAGTGACTGCGAGCGTCGCCTCAAACACAAGCAGGAAGTTCATGATTCAAAACGATCTAGTTGGTGTCATATCAGCCGAATAATAAATTCAAGATGTAATCTTCCAAAATGTAGTAATGGCTTTTGATATTATTTAATCAAATTCTCTAAATTATGTTTTTTATGTTGTATTTTATTAATATTTTGAATGTCAGCAGTATTCTGCACAAATGAGTAGGATATACTTCCAACAAAGTGGATTCTTTGTCTCTCCTCTTGTCCTCTGTAACCTTGATTTCAAAATAAATTGCAAACTTTAATTTGAACAGATGACTTTGGACCACTGAGTTCTTTTTCTTCACATCCCAGATATGTTTGATTCTGAGTGTAGGGGCTGTTGATGAACATATTCAAGTCTTAGTTCAGTTGTGAAGATCCCCAAAGTTCTTATACAAATTTTGCTTTAAAATCTTCTCAAGGCTGCATTAATCCCTGTTGCTGGTACACAATATGCTACCACACTTTTTCCTTTCACTCAACCTTCTATGAACAGAGTTGAATATAGCACTCGTGTGTTGTGTTTAACTAACGCCCACATGTTTAATAGGATAACTGAGAGAAACTTGATTTTCTAAAGAAAAAAATGTGTTTCCTTATCGTTCTCTACTGTGAACTGCACATAAATCTTGTGTTTGAGTTAGCATACCTTGATGTAGCCTCCGGTAGAAACGAGCACAGAGTTGTTTGGGGAGAAGTGCAGATCAGTCACCCAACCTCCATGTACAGAATCAGTGGCGTCTTTACTGTCCTGGGAACAAACCTTGAATAAAGAGCCATCTTTAACCCTCCAGATCTGTGGCAAAAAAGAAAAAAACTCCATCATACACCTGATGAAAATCCATTATCCGCTATTGTAAGACAAGCAGTTCTCTCCATTATTGGCAACATGACTGAACACTTAGCAAGTGCAAAAAACATTTCAGTCAGATCCTGAGATTCTTGTTGACTTCTCATGTTTTTTAGGAGCATAAAACGTCTTTATTACATACTGAAGAATCCATTTGTTCCCATTTTAAACAGGTGGATCAGAAATATACAGAAAACTGGTCATTGTTTCCCCACTTTTACTCCGCCAGAGGAATTATTTTCCAATTGTTTACAATTATGTGAGCACGTGTCGCATTTAAATAGCTCATTGATCCCAAGCTGCAGGCAAACACAGAATTGATCCTGATGGCACTGTCATACTGCACATCTTTGACACAAACACGTTACATATATTCTGTATTTTGGCCACAGAAACGAGTGGAGATTTCATTGAATGTCTTGCAATTGGATTGAATTGAAATGGTCACTTTAAAACAGTGAAACTTTTCAACTCTCCACATGCCACTGCAGCATTTTCTGTTGCAGCTCTCATTAATTTAGACTACTTAATTCAACTTTGTGTGATTTTTATTTCTTCTTTTTTTTTTTTTTTTTTGCACATGAACTTAGGGTCTGCAGAGCCTTAGAGATGCAATTTGCTCTCTCCGTCTCCTCCCACCAGCAATCGTCTCCTCCTCCTCAGGCTCTCCCTCAACTTCCTAGTTTACACCTCAGCCTCCTGTCTTTCATCTCAATCCCTCCTCACTTGCATGCACTGCAGTAATCATGATGTATTAGTAAGCACTTACTCTAAATGAGTGATGACATGTAATTAGAGGATGATTTCTGTGAATAAATGTTGACGGCTCTAATTACTTTTTGTATTCTGAACAGGAAATTAGATGGTCTGAGGCGCTGTCACTGCATTCAGTCTGCAATGTGTGATAAAAAACCCTGCTGCAATCCCTTTAATTTACCACATTACAAACTGCTAAAGCAAAATGGACGACTGGATTTCATGAGTACGCACTCGGATCTCTCCGTTGTCGTCTCCCGTAGCGAGGCGTTTGCTGTCCCAGGAGAAACGGCAGCTTCGGACGCAGTCTTGGTGACCTCTCAGGGTGAAGACACACTGCCAGGATTCACAGCTCCACAACTAAAGATGGGGTGAAAATCAAAATTATGCAGAGAAAATAACTCTTTCAGATTTTACTAAAACCTAGTCTGCATAAAAGCATGCATTTAGCAGAACTGAAATGAGTTACAAAGTTCTACATATTCATGACAACCTGAACTGAGATTAAAACTCTTTTACAAAAATGCAAAAAAAATACAAAAGAAAGAGGATTCAGAAGGTAAACTGTGTCCTATCTGCACTGTATAAACATAAACATATTTATTGCGTTTGCTCATACAGTAGCAGTCTTCGCCCTGATAAATCTTCCACAACTTGCTTTATGGTGCTACAGCTCCTTTGTCTCAAATCTCTTTCCCGTCACCAGTTCTTTTTCTACCTCCTTCACCATCACATTGTGTTACATAATAAATAACTCAACCTCTAATTATGCACTTCATTTGGCAGGCATAACTGCAAGAAAAAAAACTGGGAAAAAGTGGGGTAAGGATGAGAAAAGAACACAACAGAGCACTTTGTGATGCTTCTGAAAGACTTTAAAAGGCAACACTTTCTGGTTTGACCTCGGGACAGATGGAAACCAGGGACATCGGTGGTTGTGTTGTTGTTTGTTGCTGTGAGCCAGAAAAGCCCCGACTCGGGCTGGAGAGCAAGGACTCTGTGGTTGGCTGCTGACCAGCCCGACAAACACACACACACCTTAATTATGATCTCTGCCAAATCCGTAAAACCACACACTAGCTGTGAGAATTCAGGTTGGCGGGTAACCAAACCCAAATTCCCACGTGAAACTTGGTAGCAGCGGCTCCTGATTGAGTTATTTAACAAAAGGTAGAGGGATCGTGTTGGATTTGGTTTTGGTGCCATAATAAAAATGGTTGAAAACAAGGATTGCATAACGGATGGAGACCCTGAAGCAGCAGCTATAATCCACTGCTGAACAGTGATTCATGAGGAGAATAACCACTTTCGCAGAACATGTTGTGTTCTGCAACTAGCAATAATTTTAGTAACTGATTATTCTGAAGATTAATTGGATAAAGAAATTGGCACATTTTGCTGACTTTTCATTTAACCACTTAAGAGTTTTCATATAATATTGGAAAATCATTAGAAATGCAAAGAAACAATTCAATTCCTCTTTTAAAATAAGAAAATAAACATTTTATTCCCTATAATGCAATAACACAGCATTCCTTTAGTGTACTCTAACGATTATACAAAAACAATGTAGGGCTAATCTGTTGTTTTTAGATTAGCAGATTAATAACTGGATTTTAAAAGGTGCTTAACAGATGGGTTTTTTTTATTTACAGAATTATAATCAGGTGAGGTTAAAACAACGCCAGATCTGGGTTGAACATATTTACAGAAGACTTTTTTTTTTTTAATCTTAAATGCAAAATTTATTTATTTATTGTAAAGTTTTGGCTTGATTATTGCTCTGGCTGTGTTGTTTCTTTCAGCACAAAGCCTTTTTTTAACCTGTATATTCTAATTAACAATTAATCAATTACTAAATCAGATGACAATTATTTCAACAATTTGATTTTATATAATTTGAAATGTATTGGAGTTGTTTGCTTTGTAAAGTGACATGACTTTGGTTTTAATTTGACTCTATATACAAATAATTATATTATTTGTAATAAAATTTGAAGAAAGGTGGATCTCTCCCAGCTTTTTAAGTCAAAGTCAGCCCAAAGTCAGGAAGAGTGGTGGTGTTGCACGGCAACCTGGCAAACGCTACATCCAGAGAGGGCTAACCTGCAGGGCTGCTTGGCTAGCAGGACCCTGAGTCGCATTCGGACATAGAAGGACAGACTAACCTGCGGCTAACTCACCAGGCCCACAGCCATCTGATGCTAGTCTCTAAAGTCTCCCGCCTTCCTGCATGAGAATTTTTTTTACCCTTGGACTTCACTTGAAGCAACACATTAATGCAAACACCCCTTGAGAAAAGATGTGGATGTGCAATAGGTCACGCTGTCACCCCGGGGCAGAAATAGATATGTCTCATCTCGTGTGTTTGTGTGTGTTTGTTGGTGTTGAACCTTAGTGGTCTTGTCAGCAGAGGTGGTCGCAAAGAGACATCTGTCTGGTGAGACGTGACAGGACAGAATGGCTCCCTGATGAGCCTTGATGTCCTGCAGTTTCTCTCCGCTCTCAATGTCCCACACCTGGTAGCGAGCAGAAGGAGGCCAGATTATTTATGGTCGGATGTTATGCTGCTGTTAAATGTAGTGGCAACGTGTGTTCCTGTGTGTCACTTTCACCTTCACAGTTCCATCAAAGGACCAGGAGAGCAGTCTCGAGTCATTTGCTGAGTCGGAGAGCAAAGAGAAGCATCGAACTTGCTCCTTGTGACCCTGAAGTACTTTACACTCGCCTGATTTCCACTTCCACACCTACACAGAGTAAGAAGGAGAGCGTTCTGTCAGCAGCAGCTTCCTTCTGCGGATCAAACCTGATATCTGATATCAGGACAGCTTTAGTAACTTTTAAGTGGTTACTAAATTAAAGAAGGGTGTTCGATTATCACAATATCTATCAAAAAATTTTATAAACACAAAGAGGTTATTATTGTTCCTTCTTATGATGAGAAATTTAGCCTGAAAAATAAACGACACGATAAATGCTGAGCCATAATAAAAATAAATACTAAGCCTGGAATTATCTGATATTTCCACATTCTAGGTAAATGTTTGAAAATGAGTGGATAGATGCACAGCTGCACCTTTAGAACGTCTGGAATTGCAAATATTATTTGTATATTTATTTAATAGTCAAAAACATCATATTTATTAGGACTTTAGAAACCAGTAAAAATTATGGAGATAATTCTGCTTTGTTATATATATATTTTTTACTACAGTACCGTTTTCACTGTTGTGACTCTTCTAAACAAAACTTTTCACACATATCGGGTGCAGATAATTAATATTTATGAAGGAGACTGAAGCATTTTTCCAACTATAGACTTAGATTAGTATCTTAGGCCCAAAAGTCGAAAGTAAATACAAAATGCATGTGTGGAGTGAAAACTCTGGGCCTGCATATCAAGATCGGCTCTATTATGGACGCCGGTAGATAAATCAGCAGAAACTGGGAGGCTGAACTGGGAAGCCGATAGAGGCAACCATCAATCACATCCCCCTGCACAGTGTTGCGTTTTCCCCTCCTTTATTGGTCTGAAGGTTAAAATCCATCATCAAACAACATCCATTTCATTTACATTCACTTTGCGTTTGCATTTCCATTTAAATACACACTTCCATTTCCTCACAAGAACATGTCAGGCAGCATGAATCTGAATATTTTCTGAATAACCGGCGGACGGGCTGAGAATAGCGATGCTGCAGGCGGCAGCCGGATGAATACAAAATGAGAGCGCCGTGTTGAACGGAGCGCTGCAGTGGACGGCGTCCGTGGACAAAACCCAAGGATGGCGAGGAAAAGAAAGAGACGGGAATGAGAGAGAAACAGCGAAAGGGAAAATAAACAACAGAGCATGAATGGTGAGGTCAACAGAGCGGGACAGCCTCATATACACACACATACATATACGGCGTTCATATACAAACAGAGGCAGTTGCTTGTGGTCAACAGAGGAACAAGAGGAGATAAAGAGATGAGAGGCACAGCGGAGGAGGGATGAAGAATGGAGAGGTCAAGAGGCCAACGGGGAGTTTAACAGGTTGAAAACACCAGAGACCCAAACACTGCTGATGAATGATTCAGTGCTGCAGGTACTTTAGTCAAGGTGAGGGATCGGCATGGAGGCGGAAAAATTAATCAATATCCAGGAAGAAAAATGGGAAGCAGGTTAGGAGAGAAGGAGAATGAATGTCCCATTAAACTGAGAGGAAATAAAAGTGAGGGACGGGAGAGGGAAGAGACAATTAATTGCCACAACAAAATATAAGAACTAGAAAGAGGAGGAGAAGGAGGAGGGAAGTATAACCTACCCTGATGGTGGTGTCCTCGGATGAGGTGATGAGAGTTTGTCCGTTCTGGCAGAACTGGCAGTGGAGCACGGTCTTGGTGTGCCCCAGCAAAGTGGCTAAAAGCTTCCCTGAGGGCAGCGCCAACACCTACACAGAGCAAACACGGAAACATGAGCAGCTCAAAGAATCAAATAAAGTCAGCACACAACATGCTGCGGTTTGGATGTGTATTTAAGAAGGAGGGAAGGAAGGTGCCGCCTGAGGTTTTATGATGGACAGCCGCACGGTATGGCTAAAAAATGCATCAGAATACAAGGCTTTAATATCAGTCGATGACAATAATTATTGATGATTTTTATGTTTAAAATATCTGAAATAATGCCAAACTGGTCGTGTGACATTTTATTGACAATTTCCTCTTGAGCTTTTGCACTCCTTTTTTCCTTCCACTTCAAGCCGACGTTTTCATTTTCAAGCAGTTATGAAGCGCGGTGTCAAAACCTTAATCCTTAAACTGGTTGTTGCTAGGTAACCAAAGAGCGAGTGAGTTAGTTGATGCCATCCACATTGCTTAGCCGGCCACAAGAGCTTGAATGGAGGTTGAGAAAAAACACCCAGCATTTAGGATGGCCTGTAAGTCATAGGTTACATAGCTTGAAGCATAACAGATGGTCAAAGTGAATCGAGCGAATCAGCGGCAGAATCGCTGGTTCACTTCCAGAATCGCTGGACCTTTGCTGAATGTCCTTCCAATGACCTATTTTCAAACAGCTCTTTCCCTTTCTAACTGTGATCCTAACTTCTCAGGTTTAACTACTAATCAATCGCTCAAAATAACAAAAATCAAGTGTAGCACAACACGTGTGAGTCTTGGAGACCTAAGAAAAACTGAGCAGCATTGCAACATTTGGGATTTTAGCGTGTTCTAGAACAGTCAGAGCTCAGCTGAGAGAGTGTTGAAATGTCTGAGCAGACAGAGCCTGAGGCCATGCCTACCAAGTTCATCAAACTTCAAGCACTGGGCTGCAAGCTGCACAGGCCGTGCGAGGAAGCTGTGGGACATTTTACACATCTTAGTTGAGGTGGAAGAAAGAATGCGACCAAATAAGAAAAGATTTTACAAATTAAATGTAAAAACATTCATTTTGATTTTGTCAATTTGAAAGCAAAAACTTTAGTGTGTTCTCCTGGGAGGGGAATAAAAATCTGTAAAGTGTGGCCTGCATTTGCATTCAGCTCCATAAGTGAATACTTTGTAGGAGAACTTACATCCCAATATCTAGATACTCAAAGTTATTTCATTTAAGACTCCAGGAAATGTGTTTGAAGTGGACTAGATTTAGGGTTGGACTTTGACTGGGCCATTTTAACACATTAATATAATCCTATCGAAACTGTTGCATTGTAGCTCTGACTTTATGTTAAAGGTAATAGTCTTCCTGAAAGATCCATTACTGATTAGCTGACTTATGAAGCCAACTGGTTGAACTGGATTTTATTTAGCAAAAATAAAAAGTGCTGTGCAACACTAACCAGAATGTTATTTACTTTCCGAAATCAAACTATGTGCAATTTTGGATGATCAAAGAATGAACCAGCAGTTATAATAATCCCTTTGCTATTGTTAATATTCCAAAGAAGCAAGCAGTCATTTCTATTCTGTCTCCACCGTACAATACCTGCACCCTGCCTGTGCACTGAGCTACAGCCAGCAACACCTCCCTGTAGGAGGTCAGCAGTTGATGGATCCTGCAGCCAATCGTCCTCAGCAGCCGACTAGCTGTCAGCCCTGACACCTGCCACGCAACACAAACACGCACAAACACATGGTGTATTCCTGCGTAACGGAGGCGCACAGGCAGACTGTTCTCTGCCCCACATTTTTCACTAAAAGGCGGTCACTTTTGTGCTTTAGCGGAGCAACCTGACATCTGACAATGTCACGAGAAGATGTTGCTATTTTTCCTCTGGATGCACTGGGGAGAATGTATTGCAGTGATTTGTGGCTGCGGGGCTTTATCGCAGGGCGCCACCTGGTGTTAGCAGAGGAGTAGAAGCAGAAATATGCTGGATATCTCTCCTGGTAGATGTAGGCAATTTTGAGTGATTTTCCAAGTCAGAGTAGCAGAAAAGAGTAAGGTATGAAATATAAAAGTGCTACAGTTTCAAAATGTTGAGGTTGCCAATAGGGGATGTTGTTTCAAGTCTTTATTTTTTGCACATCTTTTGATGAATGTGCTTGATTCCAAAAGTTGCCCTGCATCTATTTTTGCAGCTGCAGGTCCTAATCCCTTAATGGAACTTTAAAGTTTTGTACAAAAAAATTTACTTTTCTTTTCTTTTTTCCTTGCAGGAAAATGGTTCTCACCCCTCTAAGTTCAAGAAATCAATCCACCTGTGCTGCTGTTTTATTAATTGCTCCATTAATTATCTCTTGGGTCAGGAGACTGGAGAAAAGACTCAGGGAGGTCCAGAGAGGAAGAGTAATTAAAATGCTTAACTTCTCTAGGACTTCTACGCCACTATGCTGCAGAGGGATAATTTTGAAGGGAAAGTCCGAATGGGGAAAAACAAATAAAACAAAGTGACACAAAGAATCCTGGGATATCGATCTCTGCCTACAATATTCTCTACACCAAGTGGGGCAACAAGACGACAAAGATCTGCAGGAAGCAAAAAAGAAAACAAAGGGTATAATAGAGCAGGATTAGAAGTCACAGTGCTGTGAAAAACTAAGTTCCTCCTAAACTTAATAACAGAAATATCTTCCATCAAGCATTTGAGCCTGACTTTACTTTGCTGTTTGAATCAATTGTTTTTATTCAGCCACATTGGGGAGTTTTTATGAATTACCAGCTTAAGATTTATGTCAATGCTTTGACTAGGCCATTCCAAATCTCCATTTGTTAGCGCCATAGACAGGTGGACTTGCTAGTGTGCCTTCAATCATTTTCCTGCTGCATAACTGAAAAAAGCTTGAACTTAAGGTCAGGAACTTACGGCTGAACAGGAAAAGACTCTTCAGGATTTTCATCAAACCATCACTCCACTACAACCATGTTAGATTTTTGGTAACACGATGTTTACCGATAAACGTCGTATTACCACGACGTTAATCGGTAAACGTCGTATTTCCAGGTGGCGAAATAAAAGTCGCCACCTGGATTTAACTAAGCAAATAGGTACAAGCCTCCTATTGGATAATTACTGCATAGGCGATTATCTTTCAGCTGGCAACAAGTTATTTAACCCCAGCTGATGCAATGAGTAACTCCTCATTTCTTAAACAACCATGGCAAAAGACACATCCTGTGGTCGTGGAAAAGACGTTAGTCTGTTTAAGAAGGGTCAAATCATTGGCATGCATCAAG
>CAEFZX010026011.1:0-14520 GCA_903066825.1 Alfaro cultratus
CAATGTCAATAGTCATGAAAATAAAGGAAACTCATTGAATGAGAAGGTGTGTCCAAACTTTTGGTCTGTACTGTGTACAGTATATATATATAATTTATTTTTCTAGATCCGCCCCTGAGAGCCATTAATAATCATGTGCAGCTGCTGTAACAATGGCCGTGTTTGCATGTCACCATGTAGGAGTGGATATGTACCAAGGAGTGGGGCAAAGTGAAAGGCAGGAGGACCTGACCATACTGGTTTGTCAGGAGTCTGATCTGGATGATGGACAGTGAGTAACAACTTGCCATACACTGAAGGATAAAGATCAGGTTTTAGACCAGATTATGTATTTCAATGACAAACTAAAATGTCTCAACTGTCCTTTTGCATATTTTGTGTTTTTGCAGGATGAAGGAGGTAACTGTGGAGGACCAGAAGGTGCTGTTGGTCCGTACCAAGGGTCAGTACAGCGCAGTTGGAGGCAGGTGTACCCACTACAATGCCCCGCTTATTATGGGTAAATCAGTTTATTTCTAGATTATTGTTAGTAATTTCAATCTGCACAAAATGTGACCGAATTGTGATTATTAACCTCCCAGGAACGCTGGTTGGGGACAGAGTGAGGTGTCCTATTCATGGAGCCTGCTTCAATGTGAAAACGGGAGACATCGAGGACTATCCAGGCCTGGACTGTCTGCCAACATACAAGGTAGAACAATATTAAAACAACATTTCATTGCAAAATGAATCCCCTTTACAAAATATATGTTAAGTAAGTTACATATACATAAAAAAAAATTTTTAATGTTTTTTTTTCTGTGGCTTGCTGGAATCCCAAAAGCCTCAATAATGACTTTGTTATAATTTTCAGAAAGATGGATTTCAGTTAAATCCAGAAATTCTGTTCTTGAATTTCTTTAGATCAGGACATGTTTTTTTCGCTTTAAGATCGTTTAGCCTACTTTGTATAGTCAGACAGGTTCTATTTAAGCGTTTTGTTTACTCTATAAACAGTAATCAGACCAGGGCACGACTAGTAAAATTGAATAAGAAAAAAGAAAAAGATCTAACAGACATTTTCTCTTACACATAACAGCAGGTTGGTTTGGACATACTTTTTTTCTCAATAAATAAACCCATCATTTGAAAACTGTTTTCATATTTCTTGATTTTATCTGTGACTGATACTAAAATGAATTTGACCATTCCAAACAACTGAGTGTGACATGAAAATTGTAAAAGAAAAAAATTGTTCATGGCATTTTAGAATTAAAAATACAGATAATATTAAAGTAAAACATGTTGTCTGATGTTTCACTCAGAAGTAGGAAATTTTAAGTCTCCGTCTACATAGAACTGTACCGATAGTTCATGCTGCTTCCCATCTCTCTAAAAATAGTTCCTCTATTCGCAGGTGTTGTGGGAAACATGGTATTTTAAAACATGAATAGGCTCTTTCATTCAAATTATTTGTTTGTCAATTTGACAGGTGAAAGTCCAGGATGGCAATGTTTATGTTTCTGTTGACAAAAAGGTAAGCCACATAAGTGACAGGGATCTCAAACGTATACAATGTCCTTTTATTTAGTGTTAAATCATTTATAATTTGTTGCCCTCAGTCTTTGAAGTTGACCAAGAGGATAAAAGAGATGTGCACTGTTAAGCCCGACGTCAAACACATCATTCTGCTTGTGGGAGGAGGTAAGTTTGATCAACTGTTCCTAAATTAGCAACCAATATGCAGACAGTTTTAAAAGTTTGGAAAATGTCACATCTCAAGCACAAATTTGATATATTTCAGGCCCTGCTTCGCTGGTATGTGCCGAGACGCTTCGCCAGAACTCCTACCAGGGTCGCATCATTATTGTTACCAAAGATAACCTCCCTCCGTTTGACAAACCCAAGCTAAGCAAAGTGAGAAATTCATCCAAAAGTTCCCTGTTGGGAACTTTTGGATGTTCCCAACAGGGAACTTAATGTCACTGTAACTTTAAGAAAAAAATGCATTTTCTCTTTGTTTTCGTTGTCTCAAGGCTATGAATGTGGAGAGCAGCAGCATCCTCCTGCGGCAGCATGACTTCTATCAACAACACGGGATAGAAATGTGGACGGGGAAAGAGGTGAGAGGCAGAACCGACCAGCTACAAATGCATGTGACTTGCTGTCATGTTAGCTTGAGCTGCTTTTACTCACTCCGTATTGCAGGTGGTCTCTGTGAACTCGGCTGATAAAGTAGTGAAGATGAGCGACGGCACCTCGCAGCGATATGATCAGCTCCTCATATCAACAGGCTGTCGGTGAGTCTCGGCATCCTAAAAGCAAATTCTTGGTGCTCTCAAAAAAAAAAAATTGGGAAATGAACATGAATTAGAATATTTTTAATGTCTGCAGAGCATGTCCTGTCCAGTGTCCTGGATCAGATTTGAAGGGGGTACATCTGCTGCAGAGTTATGCAGACGCCAAAGAGATTCACGCATCATCTCTCGGCAAGAGAGCTGTTGTAATCGGAGCGTCCTTCATAGGTTATTATTGAGACTTTGAACACTAGTTTATTCAGTTATGATGATAACGTTTCTCATATGTAAGCAGGTATCCTACACAGTAAATATGCAGACGACTGGATTGTTTTTCATTTGTAAAACAGGCATGGAGGCAGCTTCCTACCTGTCGGACAAAGCTGCCAGCGTGGCTCTGGTGGGTCCCACCAAGTATCCTTTTCAGAAGTCTCTGGGGCCGGAGATTGGCAAGATGACCATGGAGGTGAAGAGGAGCTGAAAACTCATTTTAACTGCTAAATGCTTTTATTTATTTATTTTTTTTTACATTTTTATTCATCTCATCAGCTTTACTTTTTTTGTTGTTTTCTTACTGTAAGATGTTGGAGGAAAAAAAAGTGAAGTTCTTCATGAACAACAAAGTGACAGAGATCAAAGGAGAGAATGGAAAGGTAACTCAGTTTTTATTGTTTGCCCAGATCTAAACTCTCCTGTGGAGTTTTATTTACACTTATTGGTTCCCATGACAAAGATTTGTAAAAATGTTTGAAATAAATTATTTTAATTTGGGGGCATTCATTCAGGACTTTTCAACAGTGATAAGAAAGGTACTACAACTTTGAACTATGACAAACAGAATTTAATCATCACTAGTGCAGAATAAGTTCCAGATGTCTGTTGCCATTCAACCAACCCAAATGCAACATTAGTCTTTCTAATTTCAGACCAGGAGTCTGTTCCCTGGCTCTCCCATTAATTACCCTTTTTATAATGCATTCAGGTAAAACTGGTAACTAAGGCTCCACTAACTACTATGTGAAATTCTGATAAAAATCTAACTATCATAGTATTTTAACTTTGTTTGATCACTACTGAAACACACACAAAGACACATATCTTTTTTCTATTTCTACGATTGTTATGTTGCAAAAACTTACAGAAGTGTGACTTTAAAACCAAGATATGTACAGAACCATCATATTTATGTACCTTTTCATCCCTGTGTTGTTCACTTGTTCAGTAGAGATTGTAATGACTCAATAGAAACAGAAAGTCCCCTACTAAATTCTTGCATAACCTCTGAAATGTATTGTATGTTTTATTGTCCACTGCCTTTTTTTAGGTGAAGGAGGTGGTGCTGACTGATGGTACTGTGTTGGAAGCTGATGTGGTAGTTGCAGGAATTGGTAATTATTTTTATTTTATTGCATAACCTTGATATAATAAATGTATTTATTTAAAAAGGGAAGAGCAATGAATTTAATTATTAACCTCTTTCACTTTATGTTCCAGGTGCAATTCCCAATTCAGATTTCCTAACAGGAAGTAATGTGGCAGTGGATTCAAGAAAAGCAGTTATTGTTGACAAGGTAACATTCAAAATACAGGAGAGCATCAGGCAAACTGAGATCTTTGTAATGGAAAAATAATTTTTTTGTTTTTTTAAATCAAGAATTACAAAAAAATTATAATACTGAAAAACAGAAACTTTCCTAAATCTAGTCCCCAAAAAAGAGATCATCACAGCCTACTTATAGAAGAACCTTTGCGTGATTCGGTTTCACAGAAACATTATTTTCCAGCTGGCACCTAAAGTTGTTGAGCTAGATTTGTCTTTGTGTTGCAATGGTAAAGGCATACAGACAAACTAATCAAGGCATCAAAAACATTATAAAGTGGGGAAAAGTAGAAAAATATATTTTGCCAGTGAATTAAATGTTGATTACCTATGGAACAGGTCAAATTATAGTGCAGAAAGCTAGCTCTTAGTTGACAGCAGCCAATAATAATTTTACTTTACATGAAAGCAGTTCAGGTTTTATTTTTGATCTTCAGAGGTTGTTTGACTGTGGTGATGGCGACACACTGGACTCATTATCTGCTCCATCTATTCTCTTAGTTCATGAGGACCAATGTAGCAAATGTCTTCAGTGCTGGAGACGTCGCCTCCTTCCCTCTGACCATTCGTGGCGACCAGCGGGTCAATATCGGTCACTGGCAGATGTCCCACGCTCACGGTTAAACGCTTAAATATATATAAAATATTTTCCTTTCCTTCATCTTTTTAAGCTATGTTTTTATTGCACATGTTTTTACTCTGTCATGAACTCTTTGTTTTGTTTCTACGACCAGGAAGAGTTGCAGCTCTGAACATGCTGAATAAACCAACAACAATTGAGTCAGTTCCTTTTTTCTGGTCTGCATTGGCTGGAAAAAGCATCAGATACGCAGGTAGAGTATTTAATACGAAGTCTCAAAAACCTTTTTTAGTTCACAATAAGCTGAATTTAATCTCCATTTCACTTTTATTGGTTCTTTTCAGGTTATGGTGAGGGCTACACGGAAATCATAATTAAAGGCAAACTGGAAGAACGGAAATTTGTGGCCTTATATATAAAGTGAGCAGTTGTGGAGTGACTCTTTGTGCAGTTGGGGATAAATCTGCTCTGGTCCTGTTGATGTTTCTCCTGTTTGTGTATCTGACAGGGACGAGGTGGTGGTTGCTGCTGCCAGCATGGCGTTCGAACCTGCCGTGTCTCGTGTTGCAGACCTGCTGGATCAAGGCAGAGCCATAACAAAGATTCAGGCTCAGTGAGTCAGTTTTCTTCTATACAAACTAGAACGCATTCTACGCAGTAAATGTGGGGCTCTCCTCAAAATATGTTGAAAGCTTTGAAATAAAATATGTTATTGCAAAGGTAGAATTTTACATTGGAAAAATTAGGAACAACTCCAACTTTTTTTAAATAGCTATTCAGATAATATTCACATGAAATAGTTTCTGACTAAATCAGTAATGGCACAGTTAGCAGGGACTCTTGACTAGTCATGTGTAAAGTAATGACAACTAAAGCATCAAAGCAGGTATCTTTGACTAGATAATTTATTTGGACACCACTCGCCTAAGCTGTAGTAGTTTGAGAAAACAAAGAAAATATTTAACTTTAAAAGAGAAGAAGACAGGCTAAATTTATTTGGAATGTTGTTAAATCCTAATGGTAACAACATACTATTTTTGACATGTTTAAATAGCTTAAAGTCTGTATAAAAATTAAATTGATATTCAGGTTATTGACATTAATGTCCTGTGTAATAACTATCTTACTGATGTTTGCAGATCTGAAGACCTGAGCTGGCTGGGGATATAACTGGTTGTCATCAGGAGCAATCAATGATGTTGTCTCCATCTATTTTTTTTCTGTCTTTGTCTACAGTGCCTACATTGATCTGTCCATTTACAGCCACAGTCGTGGCGGTAAACTAATCAAATTGTTGTTATTTTCTTATTAAGCTGTGCTGTTACCATAGCAGCATCTAAATCTTTAATGTGTTTGTTGATCGTGCAGACTGAATGATTTAATTTCCCTGTAATCACCATAGAATAGAATAGAATAAAATAGAACAGAATAGAATAGACTTTATTGATCCCCAAGAGGAAATTATGTATTTGTTGAAAGCTACTCCATCTTAGGTAATAAATACAACTTTTGTCATATATATATATATATATATATATATATATATATACATACATACCTAAGAGTGATCATTTCAAAATGACTAGATATAAACAAACAAATAAATAAATAACAAGCAATTACATGCAATATTTTAATCGATAAATAACCTATAAATGAGCGCAGAAAAACTTTTAATCAAATGGCACAGACTTGGGTATTGTAAAGCCTGACAGCAACAGGCAGAAATGACTTTCGGTGGCGCTCTATGGTGCACTTTGGCAAAAAGTGCACCATACTTTGCACCAAACCTCTTTGCACCAAAAGTAACAGTCTGTGTGTGTTTCACTATTAAATTGTCTGTGTGGTGTTTGACATCTTCACTGTGTGATATGCTTTGTTTGACTAATCAAGTGCAATTAAACTGGTTTCAGTTAATCAGGATGCATCAGAGGCTCATTAAGGTGCTTTAAGTGTGATTCTAAAAGAATACATACTGTTATTTTTTTTGCTTTATCTGATTATGTTGTTCGGTTAAGTGTTTAGTGCTGATCATTTTCTACTTTTAAAAATCAAAAATAGATATGTATCTCTCTATGGTGATTATTTTTGTCATATGTAGCCTGACTGAAGATTTGAATCCAGCTGACATTTACATAAGCAGGTCCTTAAGGTCAGAATGTTTACTGAAAACAAAATGAAGATTGTGACATTTTCCTGCTTCTAATAAAAAAGTACCTGATACCAAATCTGTTTTTCTCCTCTATTCTTTTCTCAGATAGATAGATAGATGGATAGATAGATCGATAGATAGATAGATACTGTGAAGAATCTCAACCAGTAGCTGTACTCCATTTAACCAAAACAAACTCGTACTCTGAGTTACCTGTGGTGTTGGCTCACAATCAGAATCATCTCTTCGTCTACCTCCACTTCCACATCTTTCTGCACAGAAAAAACAAAGCGTTGTTATTAATGCAGAATCTGGTACTGATTTATCTTGTTAAATGTCTGAGTAAATAAAGATAAGACAGCTTTTTTTTTTTTTTTTTTTGGCCTCCTCACCTTGAAACAGTGCGAGGAATCAAAGTCCAGCTGATCTGGAAAGTCGGGAATGGTTCCCTTGTGGATCACAGCAGCACCTGACCTCTCTGGTTGCTGTGGCAACTTAAAGAGCCGGTGTTCTAACTATCTGCGTTACCCATACGTCCGTCCGACCTTGTGGTACTGCGCATGCGCACATCGATGCTACGTCACATAGCAGATTAGCAGATTTCTCATCACCGAGAGATAGACATTTACATTTACAGATTTACCTGCGGAAAATCAGGATGGAACGGGAGCTTTTAATTCAGAAATCTTACCATTTTATCTGAAACTTGTGTTTGTATTGAACCAGCAATCAGAAAACACGCTTCGGTGACAGTTTAGTGCTCTAAAGTAATGGGTTTTAAATGTTTTCTTCTCTGAAAAACACACCAACAATAAATCTCAGGCTCTGAAAGGAGTGAAGGATTATTTAAATCCACAAGGGGGCGTCCTGAACTGTCTTACACTAAAGACTGAGCACGAAAGAGAATTCAATCCAACCATAGTTATTGTTTTAGTATAATGTAGAAAATATGTGACATTAGTTACACACACAAAATGTACATTTTAACACTATTTGTGGCCTATGGTTGTATAAAAATATAATAAATAAGCTCTTTGCTTGCTTATATTCTGTATTGTTCAATGGACTGAGACTGCTATGATTTCCGCCCCCCTCCATGTACTATATGTGAAGCACTGCTGCCATGACTCTGTGACATAATTCAGGATAACAGCCGACAGCTGACAGAAAGTTCTTATAGGGTGTAGCCACACTGAGCTGTTGTCTTGCATGTTAATAGACAATTTGATCACTACACCGTGTTCCAAATTATTATTCAAATTGGATTTAAGTGTCAGAACATTTTTTGTTGTGCTATTAAATTTATAGATGGTATTGTGTGTCAGGGCTCTTTGAATCACTATAATTAATTTCAGAGAGCTGGTTGATTAGTTTGTCTGGTGAGCTCAATTAAAGGAAATCTACTTAAGAAGTATGTTCCACATTATTAAGCAGGCCACAGGTTTCAAGCAATATGGAAAGAGAAAGGATCTCTCTGCTGACAAAAATCATCAGATAGTGTAGTGTCATATGACAAGATATGAAAACATTAGATATTTAATGAAAACTGAAGCGTTATTTTAATGTGAAGAGATTTGCGGCTGATTCAGAACAAAGATGGGTTTGTACAGATAAAGGCATAATAAGGAAGGTTTCTGTTAGACAAATTCATCGGCTTGAGAAAGCAGCTGTTAAATTGCCCTTACAAAGCAGCAAACAGTTATTTGAAGCTGCTGGTGCGTTTTAAACAGAAATTTGTGTTCCAGTGAATCAAAAGCTTTATGGAAATCAAGACCAGAATAAAACTTTTTTCTGATATTAAATCAGAGTAATCTAATAAATCTAAAACAAGTCTTATGTTATCAATTATATATCGTCAAGCCATAAAGCCATTTTGAGATTCTCCAATAACATCAAGTACTGACTTTAATTTATTAGCCAAACATAGAGCATATATTTTATAATCATTATTTAATAAAATGATAGGGCACCAATTGTCTAAACTTAATGCATCTTTTTGCGGTTTAGGAATTTGTGTAAATAGGCCTTGACATAGTGTAGGTGCCAGTTGCTCTTTCTGTATACTTTCTGTAAAAACATTCAATAAATAGGGAGCAAGTTGGGTAGAGAATAATCTATAAAATTCAGATGTTAGTTTTCACAGATCTTGGATACCTCACTGGGGTTATTATCTCCAATATTACCATCTGAGGAGAGTCTATTTATATTATTTCTATTCTGTCTTTGTTTTTCTAGTTTTAAAAAATAGCTGGAATTCTGCTCACCCTCCCTAACCATTTCGCTCTCGATAAAAAAAAAAGCACCTTTAGCTTTATTTATGTATAATTGATCTAGTTTTAGTTGTAGTGATAGGAGCTCTGCTTGTTGTGATTCAGATAGGTTTTCTGGCAAAATGGAAGATTTATCACTGAGCAGTAAGGTTCGTTATTAAAGTATTTTCCTCTACTTTTCTTTCCTTTTTTTGTTTAAAACCAAATTATGTTAAACAATTACTTAGCTCAAATTTTAAAAGTGCCCATTGTTTGATTATTACCTTAATTTTGTGAAGGTAATTACACAAAATGAAATTACCTTCAGTTTGTGTAATGATGGTACAAAAATGTGTACATTTTTGTACCAAAAAATGTACAAAATTTTTTGTACATTTGGTGGTTTGGTGTGGTAGGAAACCACCAAGAGGTTTGGTGTGGCAGGAGGTTTGGTGTGGCACCAAACCTTTGTGTGGCAGGTTTTGTGTGGCAGAGGTTTGGTGTGGCAGGAAAAAAAATCAGCAAACTGAGCAATCAGCAATCAGCAACAATCAAAGCTGGTTTATTAGGCCTCCAGCATCATAGCACAGTTCAAAATGGCAGCTTTCCCATCAGACAGTCTCTGGTACAGCCAGCAGTCCACCTATATTCTGGTTATCCCCGCCTTCTCAATTTACCCCCAGCCAATCAAACTCCATCCATCACAATGTGATGTGAGGCGGGCCTCTTCCTTAGCAGGGTTGCAAGATGGCCACCTCAAGGACACACCGAAAAGGTAACCAAGATTTCACAGACAAAGAATCATATACACACATTGTAGAATTCAAACATTACAGAAACCCTTGTTGCTTCTTAACATTCTGTAATAGAGAATTATTAAGTTTCCAATAGGCTGGATGTCTCTGAGTTGGTTTGTTTGGTGATAAATTTAAGTTAATACAATTGCTTTGTGGTCTGTTAAAGGTGTCGGCATAATTTACGTTTTACAATTCAGTTGAGTAAGGGATTCTGAAATTAACCAAAAAAATCTATTATAGAACGTAATGAACCAGCTCTGTTTATCCATGTAAAGTTGTTAACTCTCCAGAAATCAACAAGGCCTCTTTCATTTATGAAATCAGATAAAAAAAGAGTTACCTGTAATTTTTTCCAGCCACCTATCAATGTTGTTGTCAATAGAACAATTAAAATCTCCGCCCAGTATTATTTTAACTTCAAAGAACCTTTCAACAATACTATCAATCAAATTATTCAGTGTTTGAAAAAGCTCTTTGTTTTGTCTCATGCTTGAGTAACCATAAGTGTTTCCCAACAGAAAAAATTGGTGACAGTAACAGAAAACTATCTACATATAATGACCATTTGAGTCCGATTGAGTAAGAATGACCTTCTCATTACATTTGTGCTTAACCCTTGTATTATGTTGAGAAAAAAAAAAAAACATTTATTATGTTACGGGTCATTTTGACCTGCATTGTGTAAATCAACACAAAACAGACAAAAAATTTATTTAGCCCAATAATAACTTTATCTTAGATTATGCAAACATTTAGAAGACATGAGAAGAATAAACATACAATTTCAATACTATGTTAAGCAACTTCTGATTATTCACTAACACTTTTTCTTTAACCATTTAACTTGCCGTGTTTTTTGGGGGTTTTCAATGTTTGACATTTTCAGTATTCCCCACATGATGGACAGAATGTGACTGTGTGCTTTCGGCAGATGAACTTCTTGCATCTCACACAAGAGGTACTTGTCTTACTGTCATCTCGGGAGGGACAGACTTGACATCTTTTGCGTTTTTTTGCACATTTATCCAAAGGATCCATTGTGGGTTGATCAGATGCCCTGACCTGGACATTTGCAATGACAGCTGCAGCAGCTGGGGATCGAGCTGGCCTGGCCCGGTTCTGGATCTTGGGAGTGACAAGAGCTTTGCCTAGTTCTTCCAGGAAAATTCGACGTCGGTACGATTTTCTGGCATTCCAATGCTGGTTGATCTCAATCCACAGCACATAGGCATTATAAGCAGACACGTCCACAATGTTGTAGAAAACCACCAACGGCCAACGGGTAGACTTGCGCTGGCAGCTATATGTTGCTGTGACTTTGTCAAGATTGTCAACTCCTCCTTTGGTGGAGTTGTAATCCAGGATCATTTGCGGCTTCATGTCCTCTCTTGTGCTTAGAGATGCATCTTTGTGCATTGTGCTCATCACAAGAACGTTCTTGTTTCTCTTTGGGCAGTAAGAAACAAGTGTTGTATTCTCTGTGAAAGTAAATTTTGAGGAATGCAGAGGTCTTCCTTGCAACTTCAGAATCTCACTGGGAAGTTCCAGTTTATTTTTTCTGACTGTTCCCAACATAGTCAGCTTCCTCTTCTGAAGTTCAACTCCAAGCCGATAGGATGTAAAGAAGTTGTCACATGTAATGTTATGACCTTGCAGCCCTTCAGTCATCTCCAATACCACACGCATTCCTTGATTCTTCTCAGATGGTCCTCCAAGTGGCTTCCCAGTGTATACTTGCATTTTCCATGCATAACTGGATTGTGCATCGCAGGCTGCCCATATTTTGATGCCGTATTTTGCAGGCTTGTTTGGCACATACTGTCGAAAAGGACAGCGTCCTCTGAATGGAATGAGGCGCTCACCGACAGTAACATGTGGGCCAGGATTATACAATAATGGCAGAATTTTGACCCATTTATCCCAGACATCTCTGATCGCTGCAAGTTTATCCCTCTGACGTCGACCAGCTCTGGTGTCACGGTTGTCAAATCGGATCACACGAGAGATCATGTGAAATGTCTTCAAAGACATTGTTGCTCGGAAGATTGGTCTTCCATACTCTTCATTCCATAAACTTGCAGTTGCTTCACCCTTTGACCTGTATACTCCAGCTAATAGCAGGATTCCAATGTAAGCATGCAAGTCAGATGGATCCAGTGGCTTCCATTTTTCTTGAAAGACACGCCTCCCCTCCAAGTTGGTCATGTTGAGAATTATCTTCTCTATGGGTGGGGATATGAAGAGCTGAAATGCTGATTCAATATCATCAACTCTTGTCAAAGCAAATCTTGTAGGACCAGGGGTCATTTTGATGACATTAGAAGATGACAATCTAGTTTGGGTTTGGTGTGGTGATGTTGACCATTTTATTTGACCGTCTTTAGATGTCAATGTCCTCTCTGTGGATGGCGATTTTTGCGTTTCGTGGTTTTCATTTGACGAAGGGACCCCGACAGACTCGTCCTCTGATTCCTCGTCGTCGTGGGAAATCTGACAACCTGGATCATCAATGACATTGTTCTCTGGCTCTGGAGCATCCTCAGTCTCTGAAATCTCTTCCTCCACATCACTTTCCCAGTTCATAAGCTGTGATAAAGCTTCTTCAGCTATAAATCGTGCGAAGCTCATTTCAGGTCTATTTCTCAAAGAAAGGGCATGGAAATAGTGAACAGGACAGTGGAGAGAAAGTTCCTCTTTTACACACACCTGGTTCTGAATGGCTCTTCAGAAGTAATCAAAAATAAAGTAAATCAAAAAGACATTTTTAAATTTAAAGGATAACCAGGCACTTTGATCAACACAAAAATTGAAATCCGGTCAAATTGACCCAAAAAATAATACAAGAGTTAGAGTTGCAGCTGAATGGCTGTTTCCATGGGACATACAGAAGTCCTCGCCCCATTGCGATTTCCACAAGTTGCAATTTTCATTAGTCTTATGTGATTCATGAACCAGACAAAAGTCTGCATCAAAGTTTGTTTTTTTCTGTAAAGAAAAACTGCCTTTCGTTTAGTGATGTCTCTTAAGCCTCAAGCGTTAACTGAAATAAATTTTAAAGTATAGAAATGTTTAGTAGGAACAATAGAAAAAAAAAGAAGTCAGAACAGTGACTTAACTCCTCTTAAATTGGATGAAACGTACCGCAGCTATTCTCCCTTTAAAAGTGGGCGAACAACATATCCGTTAGAATATTTCTTTTGTTTCTCTCCCTCTGACGAAACATGCCATCTTTTCCCTCCTCCCTCGCCTTTTGGATGATGGGCCACAGCAGGTTTCTTCTGTCGCGGTTCTCCGGGATCAGGTCTTACATGAAGTTCCCTCTGTGTCAGGTAGTTCGTTACGCGTTATGCCGGCTGTAGCAGCCAACCAGCAGCTCTCTGTCTGCTGCTGTAAAACAAATTAAATATCAGCTCAAAGGGAGCGGCTGTTACCGCGGTGTGTTCTCCCTGGATCTTTCCCGGGTGGGCGTGTGAAAGAAAAACCCCAGCGGAGGAGATTGAGACGAGGCGCTTCTTTCTTTGCGATGGCCGCAGGATTTTTCCAAAAAAAAAGCTCTCCTTCTAGGAAAATCTCAGGGTTTGCTCATTGGTTCTCGTTCGGCAAGCTCAGCAGCCATCCGCCACAGTCCTTCTTGTCTTCTCATAAGAGCCAGACTCCAGCTCAGTCCGACAGGAAACCAGTTTAACTCTGACCGATGTCTGGCGAAACTACTCAGGTGATCATAGTCTTAATGCTCTGCAGCACTGTGTGTGACACTGTGCTTGTCCTGATTTATGTACGGAATATCATAAGCAAGTCCTCATTTTGGTAGATGCTGGGAAACAGTGCAATAACTTTGGTAATAATTTTGAGCCAAATTGTCTGTCAGGCCTAGTAAAGAATATTAGTTGCAGTTTACACTCAGATTTCAGGTATTAACATTGATTTACTGTTAGTATTATAGGTTTTTATCAACTGCTCAAGATTGTGCGTTT
The DNA here is from genome assembly GCA_903066825.1 of Alfaro cultratus. Taxonomy (NCBI): domain Eukaryota; kingdom Metazoa; phylum Chordata; class Actinopteri; order Cyprinodontiformes; family Poeciliidae; genus Alfaro; species Alfaro cultratus. Next base: position 13,629 of record CAEFZX010026011.1, read on the forward strand.
GATTTTCTTTCCGTCACTTATTGTGGAGAAATAAAAATGTAATAATCAAGTACATTCATGCTTGATTATACTTGAGTTTTGCATATTTCGAATATTGTAATCACACCTTTTGAATATCAGATATAATGCTTCATATTACTAAATTGTGTATTTTCATTATAGTCTGAAATGTTCCAGCCAAGGATAAGATGAATGACCTTGTTTGCATACCACAGTTAGATAAGGAGTGCAGAACAAGGTGCAGCAGGTCAGAATGTTCTACCAGCAGAAGTAAAAGGTGAAACATCTAAGAAAGCACAACTCCTTAAATGGTTAGCAGCCAAGAGTGGAGTGTTTTATGCAGGAGAGGTATAGTTTGTGTGTATGGGAATAGTTGGAGGGGTTCGCTATGTCTCAGGGGTGCGAGAATGAGAGATGAAAATATGAAGTCCTCACTCTTACACTCAGACATGACTTCCCCCTGCAAGGACTCATTGCTGTCTGTTTGTGGGTGAGTTGTGTCTCCATTTGGCCAAATGCATTGATTTAATAAATGTCTTGTGAGTGATTTTACATTCTGGTTTGTGGCTCATTTTTGTGTCCTGCCTGAAATATCTAAGACCCGGGCAGAGATGCGCATTTTTGAAGCAATGGTTGTTTCTGGCTCTCAGCATTATCCAGAATTAAAATGCGTCTAATTGGCTTCAAGAAGTCGTTTTTGGTAGTTCTCAAATTACTACATGTCACTATATTACAATAAGTTTGCGATGTGGCAAATGAAATGGGTTGAAGCACGTAAATGTACAGCAGATATAATAACAGGTAAAACATGGAATATCAGATTTGAAGGGGGTACATCTGCTGCAGAGTTATGCAGACGCCAAAGAGATTCACGCATCATCTCTCGGCAAGA
>CAEFZX010026012.1:0-47886 GCA_903066825.1 Alfaro cultratus
GCTGCATGAGGCTCATTTGCTGCATGAGGCTCATTTGCTGCTTGAGGCTCATTTGCTGCATGAGGCTCATTTGCTGCATGAGGCTCATTTGCTGCGTGAGGCTCATTTGCTGCATGAGGCTCATTTGCTGCATGAGGCTCATTTGCTGCTTGAGGCTCATTTGCTGCATGAGGCTCATTTGCTGCTTGAGGCTCATTTGCTGCGTGAGGCTCATTTGCTGCTTGAGGCTCATTTGCTGCTTGAGGCTCATTTGCTGCTTGAGGCTCATTTTCTGCCTCCTTTTTATTTCCCTGCTTCACATCTCAGCAGGTGAGTCTCACAGGAACTGACCTCACTTCGGTTCAAATGCGACCAAAACTTTGTAGAGATTCTGTTTCCATTGAATGAGAAATGTGATAAAAATCCAGGGGAATAATTGATAAGTTGTTATTAATGCTGTCAGCTCTCAGGGAAGCAGCTGAACCTGCAAATAATCACTTTACTGCTGTAAACAAACTGATGTGATGCAGAAAAAATGTTTTTATTGCAGTTTGGCAAAAGGCATACAGATATGAAAATGATTTAAAAAACAACACCTCATCCCAGCCCAAAGCATTTTCATAAAATTATTATTTTTTATTTTAATTTGCATGTTTCCATTAAGTAAATTTATTTTCATAATTCCAATTTGCTCAGTTTTCTGCAGGCTGTCTGCATTGATGATGATTGGCTCACCTCAGCATGCGAGATGCTCGAAACTTAAAACTGATGGTTTACTGAACATTTTGATGAATCTGGATAGTAATTAATAGATGAATGACATCATAAATGTATCCCAGATTGAACTCTAACAGTCGGACGCTCAGGCTACTGCTGACGACTCTGAGCTTCTCTTGAGATGCCGACTCTTTCATCTGCTGACTGAACGTGGAGGAAATTCTGTCCAAACCGAACCGTTGGGTTTCGGATCTTATTCCTCCTGAACTCAGAATGACATAAAATAACTTACTTTTTTAATGGATTTCATTTTACGTCTGCTGGAAATGTTTTCCTTTGAATAGGCCAGTAAGCGGTTGGGAGCTGTGTGCTGAGGCTGTTTGATCCATTTGGTTTTACTACATCAGTAAACCACACCTGGTAGTGATGATGTCATCCAGGTAGAGCGTGAGTCAGTCCTGAGAGTTCAGCTGCAGGGAAGCGGATTTTAAAACCAGTTCTGGCTCATCTAGATCTGTAACGGCCGTTAACTCTGACTTCCTGGTTGAAAAACCTTCCTGTGCTCTGATTGGTGCTGAGCCGGTTTTGAAATCCAGAAGGAGTTTTCAGTGGAATGAAAGGTCAGAGGTCATGAGAACTTAAAGGTGCTGGTGTAAAGCAAACACTGCGGTACCGGAGTGTTTCCCCTGCAGTGCAGCGTGGCGCCGGTCCCATGACGGGCCGGCGGTTCGACTGGTGGGCCGCAGAGCCACAGGTTCAGGTCTGTTTGCTGCTTCAGAGCCAGAATCAGGCAGACAGTCAATAGTTTCAAATGTTGTTGGCTTCATGTCTAACTAGTCACATCCGTAACAAAGAGCCAGTCCGCAAGGAAAAGGAAGAATCAGGCAGCAGTTGGAGGAATGAGAACCAGGAAGGATCTGCAGGAAGAAGGAAACTTTTATTCTCTCTGGTTTCGTTGTAATAAAACTGAAATGAAATCTGATTTTAAAGTTCTGCTCATCCAAACCTCCGAGTTTCATCACACAACTTTTAAAATCTATCAGCATCTTAGAAAGTTTTCCTCACTCATATTCTTGGTGTTCATTTTTTTTTTTTTTACAAAATATATATTTTTTAATCCAAATTTCAAAATTTGTAGCTCTTTTAAAACTAGACATTTTATTAATAAAATAAATTGTAAAACATAGAATTTGTTCCTCTAATCAAAAACTTTTAGTTTATATTCTAGAATTTTGTTAATTCTTTTGCTTTATATCAAAGTTTAATCACAAGACTTTTGATATTTTTATTATTTTTCATCTTATAAAATCCTGTTGTTGTTTTTTTTAAAGCTTATTTTTGGTATAACTAATATAGTCAAAAACTGTTCATGTTTACGTATAATTAAGGATATTGAAGCAAAAATATTAGTAAAGGCTGTTAGCATTAGTTTAATACATTATGTTTTATTTTCTGTCTGACATCATATTTGATAAATGATGAACAACTTTATTTAAAAGATGCCAAATTTTGTATTGAGGATCATCTGGTTGTCATGACAACAGGAAGGGATGAAAACAGCAGATTCTTTAGTTAGTTAAAGACGTTGGTGTTTGACTTTATATTTCATGTTCTGGTTGACGGATCGTCGTATCAGAACATGTTATTTCAGTCACATCATTAGTAAAGCAGCTGCTTTTAAACCTGCAATGTGCCACTGCAGTTCATGTAACTACAGTTTATTCTTCGGATCCTGATCCACGAAGCAAGGCAGTTCTTCAGCGTCAGGACGCCAAACATGAAATCAAATCCCAGAGTTGGGGATAATTTCATAGTGGCTGCAGATCCGCATCCGGTCATAAATAGTAGTTTGTGGTGTTTGTGTTTGTTTTCCAGGACAGAAGTGTTTATAAGAGGTGTTACAGCACAGTGTGGCATGAAATATGGAAATTAAAAAGCCACAATATAGTTTTAGTTGTTGTTAAGTTGGTCACACGCAGAGAAAACGCGTCCAGTTGGAGGCGTTTGATGCTTTTATTTTGAAATAAAACAAAAAACTCACTTTTTTTTAAACGTTTTCCTCCAGGATGCTGGAAAAAAGCTTTTGGGAACAAAAAATCTTCACCATTAGTATCAATATGCAGCTCGGCTCTACAATTAGAGTTACTAATGTTTTCTGCCTCTATCAATGTTTTTATTTCATTGTGTTTTTCTGTAGGATTTGTTTGATTTTTATGCTTCATTTGTTTAATTCTTCTTAAAGCCTGGGAACGTTTCGCACTTTAAAACTGGAAACTCTGGAGAGAGGAAGAGACTGAAACTGAATCATCTGAGATCGTTTTGTTACGCAGGAATCAAACTCTGCACAGATGTTCATTCCACTTTCTTTATCTTCCATTTGGCTTCGGAACCAGAATCACAGAGCAGCAGTTTTCTGAGCCGGTCTGGTGTGAAATGCCTCAGCTGCAGGGTGTGTGATGTTCACTCAGGGTTTCCTCTGGAAACTGGAGGACGGCTTGTTGGCTGTGGTGAGAAATGCAGCAGCTTTAAAGAAAGTGTTATTTTCTCCACTCTGAAGAGATGTTTGGTTTGAGGAGGAGCAGGAACACAGACCTCTGCTGCCCGATGCTGCGTGATGCTGCATGATGCTGCGTGATGCTGCCCGATGCTGCCCGATGCTGCCTGATGCTGCCTGATGGTGCCCGATGCTGCCTGATGGTGCCTGATTCTGCCTCATGGTGCCTGATGCTGCCTGATGGTGCCTGATGCTGCCTGATTCTGCCTGATGCTGCCTGATGGTGCCCGATGCTGCCCGATGCTGCCTCATGGTGCCTGATGCTGCTTGATGCTGCCTGATGGTGCCCGATGCTGCCTGATGCTGCTTGATGCTGCCCGATGCTGCCTGATGCTGCCTGATGGTGCTTGATGCTGCTTGATGCTGCCTGATGCTGCTTGATGCTGCTTGATGGTGCCCGATGCTGCGTGGCCTCAGACGGTGTCGACAGGGACTCGTCCTTCAGCAGAACTGCTGCGTGTCTCTAATTACTGAGCTGCAGCCAAAACAGTCTGGACCGGATCCGGCGCCGCCTCTATAAATAGTGTTTCCTCAGATCCAGAGCGCGTTGACATTTACTTTGAAACAAAAAGCCGTTTTCCTCAACGGCGACAATCAGACAGAATTTCCCCCGGTGGATTTTTACAGGACAGTTACTGAGAGACCAGAACTCATAAAACTGCTGCAGATTTCAGCTCCATGATGAAGAAATGATTTATACGGCAGCATATTAGGGCCGTTTCAGATAGAAAAACCACGGAGGAAATTTAGAGATTAATCTCAGAAATTTTCTAGAAAAATCTTGTAATTTTCTCAGTTTTAAAAGTCCAACATTTCTAGACTTTTTGACATTTTCTGAGTTTCAAAAGTGGAAAATTTTTGGCTTTTGAAACAGAAATTTCCAAGTTTTCTAAAAAATTCAGAGTTTAATCTCAGAAATGTCTGAGCTTTTTGTTGGAAATGAGCTGGTCTGAGTGGCGGTAATGTGGGTCGTAGTTTTAGGAAGACAGGAATGTGTTGAGGGACGTTAATCGGTTCTGGTCGTGGATCACGTCATGGACTCTCCAACCTGTGAGAAACTTTAAAATAAAAACAACAGATTAAAACAACAGACATGTTTAAAATGCGTCTGAAATGTTTTTAAACTGGAATCTCGTTTTAATTAAAGTCAGAATCAGATGATCCTTCAGGGCTGCACAGCAACATGATGGGATTGGCTGGTTCTGCTCTGATTGTGTCCAATAGCGAGTCGGCAGCGGGTTGGTTAGCGCTGACCCGGAGTGTGTTTCACCTGGACTGTGTTTAACGTGGAGTGTGTGTGTGTGTGTGTGTGTGTGTGTGTGTGTGTGTGTGTGCTGACTCGGCGCAGTCAGTCGGTTTGTTTTTATTTGACCTGAAGGTGTGGAGCCTCGGCTGTCAGCCAATCAGAGAGCAGCTCTGCCTCAGGTGTGTGTTTGTAGTGATCACAGTATTAGTGACAGTAAAGTTGCTCAGCAACGTTACAAAGAACAGGTCAAAGGTCAGGTCAGTTCAGGGTCTGAACTGAATGTTTCTGGATGATATTTGTAGTTTGCTGAGTTGGTGGCAGCCGATCGATTCATTTCCATAAACTGTTGTTTAAAAAAACACCAAAAAAAACTGAACTTTATGCTTCAGTCAAACATAAAGTTGGATTTATTGTGTTGAATCAATTATTTAAATAATCGCTAATTAATTTAGTAATTGATTAATGACAGTTGGATGTTACAGACTCAAAACAGAGCAGGAAATATAATAAACTGTTCAAAATAATCTAAACATTTAACATTAAATAAATCTTTGTTTTTAAATCCATTTTACCCAGAACTTCACCAGTCACAGTTTTAGCTTCAAGTCTCCCATTAAAACCTTTTAAATCTAATTATTAATCAGACAAATAATCCCCAGATCAGCCAAACACCATGTGGATGTTAGAGGGATTTTTAATCTGTGCAGATGCATCTTAACTACAAATAATCAACCTGAATGGTTGAAGAAATGAACTAAAATAATAATTTGTTGCTGCTCTAAATCCAGCAGGTTGTTTATCACTAAACAGTTTCATCCTCTGTCCTGTCCAATCAGATCCTCCAGTTTCTGGTCTCTGGGCTGGTGAGCCGTTCATCACAACCTGTTTCTAATCATTTTGTATCCATACTGTTTATTTCTCCTGAATGTCTGATAATTATTATGATGTTTCGAAGATAAAAATCCCAAAGATGCTCAGAAACTTTGGGATTGTTTTGTGTCAAAACTGACCTAAATGTGATGCAGAAATCAGTGAATTTGAGTCTAGAAAGTAAAATGATCCTGATCATGTTTCCTGTCAGTGAAATGCATTGTGGGTAATATCAGCGACGCCCGGTGTTAGTCGGAGGTTTGTGGGAATATGCAGGTTTATGGTCCGAGTTGGCACAGCTGTGTTGCAGTTATGCTGTCAGAAAATAAACCCAGTCGAAGATAAATGATAAGCAAACATGAACGGTTGCAGCAGCTGCAGCTCTGCCGGTCCAGGCTCAGTTCTGGAGACGATATTTGAGCACTTCATGATTCCAAGAAAATCACACAAACAGTTGCTGAACTCAGAGAATCCGACTGCTGCTCCACGCTCCGGTTTTCAAGGAGTCGGTTTTATTCCTGCTGCTAAAAGCCTCAGCTGCATTTCTCATTAAAACCCATAAAAAGGAACGGCCCAATCATCGCTGTTAATCGGCTCGCCGCAACAAAGGCCAGCCCTGCCCTGTTTCTGCAGCAGCGCTTTAATGACGGAGCCACACAGTTTCTCTTTGCTTCATGGCCTGTTTTAATGTTGAAACACGACACCTGTGGCGCCGCCGACCCGAGCGGGAAGGAATTTAAACGGCCTGCAGATCCGAGCTGGAAACGGCCTCCGCTCTCCAACGCCAACATGAACAACCAAACTCCTCAGGACTTTGTCTTCACCAGGTTGTTCTAGATAACACTGATAAATAACTGCTGGGAGTCTGAGGCGTTTTTAGACACAAATGACTGACATACTTCTGTTTCTGACCTTTGATGTCATCGCTTTGCGTGAACTGAAGGATTTGTCCTTAACCTTGGAGAAGTGACATTTTTAGATCAGCATTTCCTGGATGAGCTCTTAGCGTAGCTTCCTGGTCGGCGGCAGAAGCAACAGCATCATGTGATGTCAGAATCCATTGTGTGGTTTAATTTGATGTCAGCAGCTGATCACCAGACCAGGGCTGCTGGTCTTTATTTATCCGTTCCTCTGTCATCCGTCCATCTGTCGTCTTCTGCTTCTCCAAGTCCAGGAATAAAACTCAGACTTCTCCTTCAGCACGTTGTGGGAAATCCCAACGCGTTCCAGGCAGGACCGGATCTACAAGTCCAGTTCCTCTGCCATGTTCAGGTCGCATGTCGCCACCAACCTGGATGAGCCTGGAAACCATGGAAACTGAGACGGGAGCATCCTGATCGATCCAAGACATTTAGACGGCAGTAAAGATGTTTTTTGGTCGTTGATGCGTCACACCTGCGTCCTCTGATCTCGGCTCCTTTTTGCACATCATCATTTTGGCTCTTTGACTTCCTGCTGTGACGAATCACAGGCGTAACGTCAACGACCCCCACTGTGTCCCACTCCACCAGGATGGACGTCAACACAACCTGTCTGTGCGTTGAGCTCCTAATGTCACTTTTATTAAGTTGATTTCACTGAGGAAATGGTCAAAAAACAAGGATGTAAAACAAACTTGTCATTTTATCATAAACATTTTGATGAGGAAAGAAGACGGTGATGAACAGCCGTTAGTGGTGAGGACTGGCAGAGAAAATGTTTACGATATATGAAGATTAATGTTCAAATATCTAACACTTAAGCAAGATTAGTAAGATGCAGTTAAATATTTCATGATGGAGAAGGTACTTGTCTAATTATCAGTACCTATGGAGAAAATGCCAAACCACCATGTAGCCTAGCATGAGCTGGTTAGCATCTGGCCTGTTTACGTTTGCTCAAAGGAAACAACGTTTCTGACAAAACGGCAGAAATCATTCAGGTAAAGTTTTTTCTCAAACCAAGTCAATGCCAGGAGGAAGGAGGTTTGGGTCGGTTCCCGACTTTTTAAGATCCGGCCAACTAGGTGAGCTACAGATGAATTAGATGAGCTGGAACCAGTAGAAGCTGTGGATTTACTGGGAAAATCAACGTAGGAAATAGTTCAATACTCCTGACGTCCATCATGGCGCCTCAACGTGATTTGATGCTCAGGGTCAAGAGGTCGAGTACGAGAGCGTTTCTGCTCATTAACATAAACACCATGACTCCGAGTCGAGTCGACTGAATGGTTCCAATTCCAACGACTCATTACTGGGAATGTAATCATGTTCCTAACTGGGAACTGGTTTTCTTTGTGTGTAAACTGGGTAAAAAAGATGATATATTCTCCAGTGAAGCTGCTTTACTAACAGCAGTTCTGGTCTAAATGTCAGGTCTGCAGTCGTCTGGTTATGTTTGGAACAAGCTTGTCGCCGCAGCGATGGGATCTGATTTCTTACATCATTTTTATTTCTAACGGTGGGGAAAAGAGGCAGCTGAGTTCAGCTGCTGCTTTATGTGTTGCTGTTAAAATAACATGTAGTTAAAGAGGCACACAGTTAATGTTGGGCTGCGCTCTGCCCAGAGCTGGCTGCGCTGCTGCAGCAGTGATGCTGCAGGGAGGCGGACGGTGCTGTGGGAAACCAAACAAAGAGTCAAGGCTGCGAGTCGAGACCGAAACCCAGACAGGAAGCCGCTCGGTTCCCTCCGCTGGGGGCAAACCCAGTCCAAACGCTCCACTCCCCTCTGGTCCTGACTGAGTCTGAGAAAGATGAATAGATATGAACCGAACCGAAGCCTTGGAGCGTTTTCAGCCAGCTGACAGGCAGGATGCAGCAACAGCTGGGGAGGGGAGCCTTCAGTTGTTCTTCATCATCAGATCTCTTCGTCTTCCTCTTCTGACTGATTATTTGATTTAAATTGAGTCGTTTCTGCTCTAATCGGGTCCTTCAGGGTTTCTGTTTGTCGCTGGTTTTTCCTGCGTTCTGCTGGTTCCGGTCGGCCCAGATCGTCTCTAAATGTTTTGACTATCAACGCGTCGCAGTGAAGATTAGGACTCAAGGATGAGCGTTATTTGGATTTGTCTTAACATGAGCAGCTCTTTCTGCTTCACCTTTTTACAGCTTTAAGGCCCGAATGGAGGAAAAACTTCAGACAGAAACTTCATTCATCTTCAAGCTGGAGGCAAAAAGTATTTCAGTTTATTTCACAGACTAAACCAGAACAATAAGCTACTGTTTTGATTCAAACGTATCAGTTACTGAATAATCACAAGACAGGAAATAAAATCTGCGTTTTTCTTTAGCTGGAAGCAACTGCAGCCGTTAACTTGCTGATATCAGCTGGAGGATTAAATCACCTCGTCTTGTTTCTGCCTCCTCTCTCCTTCCTGGACCGTTTTAGGTCGTCTTGCTTCCTGTCCAACGTTCAGCTTCGACATTCCTCTGGATCCGGACACTTCCTAACTCCTGGCCCGGTCCAACTCCGTCCACATGTTCTTGTTTGAATTCATCAGAGTCTCCCGATGGAGGGAAACAAGACGGAGAATCAAAATGATTTATTTCTGTCCCTTTGGATAAAACCAGAGTTGGTTTATGATCGACGGTTTTGCTCTATGAGACTTTCATTCGGACTTGTTTTGTTTAATTTCTCTTTTTATTGTTGATCGATCAGATGTAATCTGTCCGGCTGCCACTCGTTATGCTGAACGTGTGAAACGGCTGCATCACAACTAGAGATGTAAAGTATGTCACAGATGGGCACCACTGCTCGGAAACGACCCAGTAGCACATCCTAATCACATGCTACGCTATGCAAACGCTCTGTCTGCACCTGTGAAGATTCAGTCGCCTCAGCATGCAGAATGCAGAGGAGTTTATGCAAACATGTCAAATTTAAAGCAGTCCTAGTTTAGTAAAGCTTTTATGCTTTGATTTAGGAAACTTCATTGCTGTTTTAACTTCTTGGTTTGCAGTGAATTAGTTTTAATAACGGATGAAATCTGATCCAAACTCCACAAATAACATTTCAGATTCACTTTATCACCACATAAACCAAACATCTCACCTGGTTATGCTGCAGCCTGAGTTAAACTGACCTTTGTTCTGTTGTGACTTTGTAGTTTTCTTGGTTTAAATATAATTTCTGTAACTTTTTCTGCTTCCTGAAGGATGTTTGAATCTGTTTCTCTTCACGTTTATCGTTCAGCTCAGTGAAACTGAAATTTAAGAAATAAAACTGAAATTGTGCTTCAGCCTGTGGACTCTGAGGTTCCTGCTGATGAAATGTTCAATTAAAACGGAGCGCAGAGGTTCTGATCCGGCCCGATTGACTTTACTGATGAACTTCACAAACATTCAGTTAAACTCGAGTCTTGTTTAGGTTGGTTATTCCTGACGTTTCTTTGAGTGGATGTTGATTTGTTTGGTTCTACCTGAAGCTTTGACCTCCGTCTGAGTTTGACGAGCAGCAGCTGCAGGAAGGAAACGGTTTTTCCACTTTCTCTTTACGGAGCGAGGAAAATGTGTTAAAGACGCGTCAGAGGCAGGTGTTGGCTCACTGCTGTTTCTGCGGACAGATCCGGTCTTCACCACTGGATCTGGATTTAAAGATGATGCTGAACTTTGACTGGGACATTTTTTGATTTCTGTTGAATTAAAACTGACTCTATTCTTCAGTCGTAGTTTCATTTGCAGTAAAAACTTTTCAAACATAACTTTCCTCTTCCAATCCAAACCTGATGACCGATCTGTATTTGCGTTTCTCCTCCGCTGTGCTGAGATTGTTGGCAGATTCAGAATTTGACTTTTTCTATGTTCAGACCTTCAGGAAGCATTTTATTATTTTATTTTATTTGTTTATTTAGGAGAGAAAAACGCAGTGAACATTCAGTCTTATCATGTAACAGAAGTACATTGTGACACATTTACCAGTTATTGATCATGAAGGTTTTATACTCAGAGCTGAACTGCCAGTTTTTTCAAAACTTTTCCCACTCATTTTTAAAGGACATGGGGACTTTACTTTATAATGTTTTTATTTTAAAAAATCAACCTGACAGAAATTATTTATATTTGTGGGAACAAGAGAATAAAACTCAGAGACTTTCTTCAGTTTGTTGTTGAGCATCAAGCAGGAAAATTTCCTCCTAATTAAAGTTTAAACGTCTAAATGAGTTTATTAGTGCAACATCTGCTGTAGTTTATTGCTTTGTGTGGTTCTGTAAAGACCAGAGCAGATAAAGCTGCAATAATGTTTTAAAATATGAAAACTGCCTGCATCCATTTTACTGCTGCAGGATGTTGCTTATTGTTTTGGACATCCTCAGTCGTACAGTTCTGGTTCTGATCAGATCTGAACAAGACGCTGGAGGAGAGTTATCTGATCCAATGTGAATGCAACTTCCTGGAAACCCCCCGACTGCACACACACACGCACGCACGCACGCACACACACACACACACACACACACACACACACACACACAACACGAATCCTGGTTAGACACAACCCCAAAAAACCCAAACATCCTTTTCCACCAATTAGCTGCCTTCCCATGCGATTCTGCTGCCAGTGAGGATGTTAGTTTCTCCTCTGAGAGCAGCTCAGAGTCCTTAATGGTTCATTAATCTGTGTTTTATTTGCTCTATTGGCAGGAGAGGATCTGATCGAATCTGGTTCATTGATGTTTGTTTGCAGCGTCAGGCTGCAGAGCGTCTCCCGTCTCCACTCTGAGTTTTTATAAAAACGCATCATGTTTGAAGAGTTTCAAACTGCTAAATCATCAGTTGTATAAATAAAAGCTGAATTTCTTGTTCAGCAGCAGCAGAATGCAGGACAGATTTGTGCATGTTTGTGTCGTGACGCTGCTCCTGTTTTAGACACAAACCCACATCGTTTGAAAGACCTTCACTGACTCAGGGATAAAACCAAACTGGATTCCTGTCTGCTGAGTAATAACTGCTGATCTTCTGCTGCATCAGGACAAAACTCAACCATCTGCTCCAGTTAAAGCTCCTGCAGGTAAACTGGAGACGCTAACCTGCCTTTTCTGTCTGGATGTTTGCTAATGACAGCAGAGAGGAAGTTCAGTGAAACCCGAGACACAGAACCTGACAGCAGCTCTCAAAGTTTCTCCTGAATGTCAGTTTTCCCACCTGAGCTCAGGTGGAAACTTTAAGACCAGAGGAGGAGAAACCGAAAATGATACTAAAGGTATCACTGCTCCAACACAGTTTTACTCAAGTTGGAGTAAAATAGTATTTGGCAAAAAGTACTGAGTAACTGATCACATTATCAATAATTTAACATCTAAATATTACATCATCAGTGGATCCAAAATATTAATATAGGTGGAAATTTTTGTGTTTAAGGATGAAAATGACAATAATTCATATAATTTTTTCCAAATCAGTTTCTTTCAATAAAAAACTGATAAACTTCAACAGAACCTGCAGCTGTGTGTCTGACCTTCTGGTTAAACATTTGTGTTTCATTCACTGGGAGAAAATCCAGACATTTTACTCAAGTAACAGCAGGAATATATTTCTGTGAAGAATATTTCAGAATAAAATTACTCAAGAAAAGTAAAAAGTACAGCGCAGTAAAAATACTCCTAAAAGTACATTTCAGAAAAGTTGCTCATCTGAACCCATTATGCACAATTCAGTGTGTGTTCACACACACTGCACACACACACACTGCACACACACACTGCACACACACACACACACACACACACACACACACACACTGCACACACACACTGCACACACACACTGCACACACACACACACACACTGCACACACACACACACACACACACTGCACACACACTGCACACACACACACACAGCACACACACACTGCACACACACTGCACACACACACACACACACACACTGCACACACACACACACACACACTGTCGTTCTCCTCCATCCCAGCCAGTTTTTGGTCTCACTGACCTGAAACTTTTCCAAAAATCCCATAAAGTCATTAGAAGGAGTTCAGTCCTCTGAGTTTCTCTGCTCTAACTTTAGACTTTACCTCAAGTAAATATTTAAATATTGAACATGAAAAGGTTCTGGATCAAATCCAGCGGTTCTGATCGTCTGAGGTGTTGAACTGCAACCAAACGTCGTCTCTTCCTCTTTAACTTGAACTTCACTGCATGGCTGATTCCACGTCTTTCTGGTTGATTCATGTCTGTAACTGTTGGATGTTCTTCAGAGGAATCTGTCGTTGAACCGCAGACAGACTCCTGCATCCCTGCTGCACAGAGGAGCGTTATCATAGATCCTTCCTCTTAACAAACTCAAACTCATCCCGGCTGTCAGTCAGTTTCTCCACTCGCTATTAAATAGAAATTTGTTAGTTTTAATGTATAAATATTCCAGCAGATTTTGTAGTTTTGTTTTGACTACAAATTTAGAAAATCTATATGACTGAGTTTAGCTTTTACTTAACTCATTTTTCTTAGTTTTCAATGTTTTTTCTTTCTTTTTTGTTGTTTCAGTCTCATTTTTCTATTATATTTTACTTTTATGCTCTCATTAAATTTCCTGTCACTTTGCTGATGAGAAACCTGAAGGTCAATAAAAGATGTTTCTATTTTATTCTATTCTGTTTTAATGCAGAGTGAACCAAAACTTCTTGGAGGAGGCTGCAGCTTCATGACCTTTTGCTGATAAACTTTAATAAAGTATAGAAATATCTCAGATCCATTTTTCAGGCTCAAACTGCGAGGAATATGAGCAGAAAATAATTTGATTTTGTGCAGAAAATCAGCTTTAAAGTATGAAAGAAAGTAGGAAAAATGCAGAAGAATCTGGATGTGTGAAAACATTGAAACCTGCTGATGTTTCCAGTGTTTCATGTCTCTTCCTGCTGATCTCTGCAGTGATTGGCTGAGGCGACGGACGGCGTTTCCAGGTAAAATCTTTTAATTTGGAGCAGAAGTAAATTTCTGTGGATGTGTTCGGGTCACAGTGAGTTACGGCTTTAATTCGGTGGCTGAAGGCAGAAGCTGCTCCGTTTTGTTGGACGAGCCGCCTGCTGTTGGACCCAGGAGAAATGAAGACGGTGTTCATGTTCCTGTTCTGTGGCGATGCCAGGCCGCCACAGCTGGGGAACACACGGCACTCACCGACCCACAATGCTCTCTGCTTCAGGCCGTCTCACTTTCACACACTTCTGTAAACAACAGAACAATACAGCCAGACACACACTTCCCTCCGCACACACACTGCAGGGAAAGTAGGTCAGGTTGGTTTTAAAAGACGTTTGGACCCGGTGATCCTCAGCGATGGGAACCAGTAGAGGTCCAGTTAGCTGACTGTCGGCTTGTTGGGCTCCAGGCTGCAGCTTCCTGTTAACTCATCTCACATGAGTTTGATTTTCTTGGAAGAGCAGCCGATAAAAATCCATTTGAATACTTTCTTCACAGATGTAATGTTTTTCGTCACATCACCTCGTTTTTCACTCTTCAGGCAGAAATAATGACATAAAACTCCCAGCATGCAGCCGATCCGGCAGCAGAGCGGCTTCGTTCGGCTTCCTGCGGTCTGGAAAATAATCTGACGGTTCTGCAGCACAAGGAAGAGATGCGATGGAGGAATGAAGTACAGTAACGGCGGTTCGGTCGTCCTGGTGTTTATCTGCTGAGCCACTTTGTGGGCTGAACTTCTTGGAAAAACTTTAATTAACTTTGGGAATGACGTGTGAGGAGATTTAATGCTAAACCACCTTTACAATAATCTCTTCCTGTGAGATTCTCTGAGATTCTCACGGCATTGAAACCTGGAGAAAAACGTCCACAGCATCACAGTAAACCACAGAATGCTGAAGCAAACGCGTTTATAATGTTTTTATTCTAAACAGAAAAACAAGAACTCATCATGCTGCTGCTGCTGGAATAATCAGTCATTATTAGTTATAATAATCTTATTTATATCCATTCAGGTTTAACCTCTCAGTGAATTATTAAACCTTTTCCTCTCCACTGTTACCACAAAAAACTAGAACATTTTTAACTTTATTTAAATCTCTTTACATTTTGACTCCAGTTGAATTAAAATGTTCATTAAATTTAACCAGAAATGTTTTTTTACTAAGTTCTGCTTCCGTTCCCACTCCATGTGAAGCAGCAGGTGGGGGAGGGGCAACATCTTCCCCCATTTCAAAGATCTGTTGGCGTTTTGCTTTGTTTCTGTCTGCTTGCCGAACCCACTTGGTTCTGGTTCTGCCTGTTGAGCAGCAGTCTTTCCTGCCTACTGTTGCCTCATGCTTGCTCAGAGTAGATCCATCATCGTTTGTCCATCTGCTCATCAAACTCTGGGTTTCGGTTCAGCAGCTCCAGGAGGAAACCTGATTGTTGTGCATCTGTAACGTAAATGATTTCTGTTTCCCGCTCAGCTTTTCCTTCTGTTGTCGTTCTGTTTTCTACTTCTCGACATTTTGGTTGTGCATTTCCAGCCCAGCTCAGTTTTTCTAGCGGTGAATCAGAGAGGAAAGTCCCACTTCAGTCCAGGAGTTGGAAAGCATCAAGCAGAGGATGAAGGCCGGCCCAGAATAGCTGCTCCCACTCACAGCCTTCATTTCTGTGGAATAATGTTAGACATGAAGGTTGAATCAAACATAAATCTGTCCTGCATGCGACTGAAATCAGAGCGCAGCAGCTTCCTCTCTCACTCTGCTAATCTACACAAAATAAAAAGACTCTGAACAACAAGATTAATGGGAGCTTCCTGCATGGAAACAATCGGCCTGAAAGAGTGAAGGGATTCATTGACAGAACGGGGAGAAAAAGGCCGACCCTAAAACTGTTTGCTGCGTTTCTGTGGCTGCTGCATGTTTGCTTCAGTGGGAACAAAAACAGGGATCTGCCCTGCAAGCAGAGCGGAGATTACAGCCTGGGTTTGTGGCATCACTTTGTTCTCTAACCCAAAAGAAGCCCAAAACGGCCCGACTCATCCAGAAACATCTGCTGGTTGTTTCTGGATTAAAGTTGTTTTTAGTTGCTGGCATGCAGGGCTGTTTCTGTCAGAGAACATTAGAAACCTTCACGGTTGGTTTTAGCTCTCCTGCTGTCAGCTGAGACAAAGTCACTGCTGGGATGAAAATCCTCCACTTCAGATCAGGAAGATAATCTGAAACTTTGCCTCCAGACAGGAAAAGCAAGCGGGAAATTCTTCACTTCAAAGCCATTAGCTTTCAAAGGCCGTCTCTTTTGAACCAGTTCAGCTCTTTAGCATGCACAGGATAAGTGTGTTTATGTTCGGGTTTGAACATTTAGCCGTTTTTTTCGCCCTCTGTTGTTTCATGTGGCTGCATTGAAACAGGAAACCCAAAGCATCGTCTGTAGCAGCGCCAGCATCCAAGTGCTGGCAGCGAATGACGAGGCGATTCAAAGAAAATCAGGAGATTTCTGCTGACAGGCCAACGAGCGAAAGGTCAAAGTGTCCAGGTGGCCGCGCTGCCTGAGAGCCGCATGAGGAAAAACATCAACAGGAAACGGATCCTGGCTGAGATTTTCAAACGATCTGCAGCCAGAGATCCACCGAGATCTAAAAACTGTCCCTCACCGGCGCACAAACCTCATTATTTACCTCATTACGTCTGATGTCTTCATGCCATCAGGTTTAAAAAACTGTTTTCCTCGAATGTCGACTGATTGTTTACACTTCTAAATAAATATGCAAGCAGCTTGCCATATTAGTGTTATATCACCGTTGTGTTTCCATACCCTGCATCTCCACTGAGCTCTGCTGGTTCAACCAGTGGGATCTTCACCTGGCATGTTGTTATCAGCGGCCATCGTTGCATTAGTTTGGTGTGGAGTGCTCATCTCATCGGTAGCCGACCCCGGGTCGGCGACCCGGCCTTCCAGGAACAGTTCTTCCTGTTGGTTGGTGTTTGTAGCAGCAGCAGCTAAACGCTTCAGGACGCTGAAGGACTGGTGCAGATTTCTTCTCTCCATGATGGTTCAGCACAAATTTCCACCATTTTGCTGCCACTTCAGAACACAACCTGCATTTCCTCCGTATCGACTTTATTTAGTGTTTGTAAGAAATGATGTCTGAGTTTAAATATGTGACTCCTGAGTAAATAGTTGAACAGCAACTCTTCTGTTTTTCACGTTTGGCTTCGGCTCACAGAGGCTCTCTGGAAGCCCAACTCTTCAAATCAAGCAGCTGTTTCCTCCATCAGCTCCAACTCGCCCACCTCCGTCAGATATTCAGCGGGAAATCTGGGAATGATGCATTCCCAGATTTCCACATTCGACCCTCAAACAGCTCGTCGCTGCACAATTATTCAGTTCTGCTTGTTTGTTTCTTCCCTTTCAGACTGTAATTACAGTTTGGTTTGCGCTAATCTGTCCCACATTCAGACAGGCTGGATCTCTGCTGTTGCTGAGCCTCCATCACTGCCCAGCTTGGTAAACAAAGTTCTTCTCTGCTGCAAATTAAGACCTGAAGTTTCACCAAGCAGGAAAATGTTTTCACATCCACATTGTCACGCTCAGAGACAGGAGGAGCCGGCCACCTGCAGTGCATGATGGGTAATTCAGGGCAGTTTGGAGCAGATGCATGAGTCAGGAGCGCGTTACCAGAGCGTCGTCATGGCAACAGGGAAAGACTAACGGGACAACTCATCAGGAGGGTCAGGACAACCAGAGCTGCTTCTCATCAGGATTTCAGACTTGTAAATATCTGTTTGTTCGTACAGGACGTCTTAAAACGTCTGACACCTTTTTCACTTTTTCAAATGAATTTTATTTGTCTGAAAACCACCAGAACTGTCAGATCTGCAATAATAATAATAATAAAAATAGTTTCTTCTGTCAAGCGAAAGCTACAGCAGAAAACTAAAACAAACAGGAAATGAAAACAGAGCCAGGAAAAAAGTCTTTTCTCCTTTTTTCCTGCTCCTTTGTTTAAAGCATCCATGGAAACGCAGTCGAGTCGTTTTCATCATCTGTTCATCTCTTTCTCAGTGAACTTTCATATTTATTCTCTGGAATTTGGTTTGGAAAACTTCAAGAATTCAAATGTTTGGAAAAGTATTTAATTTTAAAAACATGTTGGACTTTATAGATTTAAATGTTATTAATCCACAAGTTCCTCCCTTTGGAAGAAGTAAAGATGGAGCATCTAGAAATGTTTCCAGCTTCTCTGGTCAGCTGTTCCTTTTCCTGAAAAATAAAATCTGTTCATCATCAGAGTCCAGCTCTTCATCTTGTCCTCATTGGACCAGTGGACATGTCCAAGTGTCCTGTTGGGTCTCATTGAAGGAGACGGTTGTTGGTGTTGTTTAAGTTTGACTCTTTATTCATTAAGTTCTCCGTCAGAGTCGGTGTTTCGGGCAACTTTCCCTCTCAGCTGAGTCAAACCGGTTTCATCATCAGATCTGAAGACCCGTCCAGAAACGTGTTCAGACCTGGATGCATTCATGATGAGCAGCTCAGAGGACGGGATTAGCTCTGCAGGAAAACCTTTTCAGGAGGTTTTGAAAACTTGACACAAACCTGCAGTTTGCAGAGAGACGTATTGAATGTCAGATTCCTCAATGCTGTCAAACATGGAGCCGAGCTGCTGCAAAGGAAGCTGGGAAAAACTCTTCAGGGCATTTTTAAATAGCGTGACTCAGGAAGAGCCTGAGCTGGTTCTCACAGCGAGCCGTAAGAACAGGAGAGAGAAAGAAAGAAGAGTTCATTTGTACCTAAAAATATCAGAAATTTTCAAGACATTTTTTTGTTATTTGGAAAGCTGAAAATTTGCTAGAAGAAATTCAAGATTTTTAGACAAATCTCAGAAGATTTCTTTAAAAATTTGAGAAAAAAAAAATAAATTTTTTTACTTTTGAAAAAGCTCAGAAATTGTCGTTTTTCTCAAACTTTTCTGGGATTAATCTGCTCTCTGACTGCAGCAGGAACAGATTCAACACTTTCTCCAAATCACACATTTCTGCAGATTTTGGACATCCAGGCTGTAAATGTCCCGTTTCTCCTCATCCCAGAGGAAATGTCCTGGACTGTAATCTGGATGTCAGTTCAATAAACTCACGTTCACTTGTGTTTTTAATTTCCTATAAAATCCTGACAGACGTTCGTTGGGAAACTTTTCTTTATTTTTCCAAAATCTGTTATTTAAAATCATTAACAGATCCGGTTTTGACGTCAGAGTTGCATGTTTGTCTTTGCTTTAATAGGATTAAATATAAAACAGAAAATACGTCATTTCTGCTCCTAAGGCTTCTTCATTTACTAGCTTTTTTCTGCTTCTGTTGCCACAAAGTAAAGGAGTTTTAGGACTGAAACTGTGAATTCAGTTCGCTGTGGTTCAGCCTGGTCTGCAGAAATCTGGGTTTGGATTAAGAAAAAATCAAGAAATATGATGGAAAGATTCCTGACTGAGTTTGGATAAATGATTCCTTTGGACAGAGAATGATTTTATTTTTCTGCACTGTTGTGTGCCAGGATCTGATTCCTCCGTTTCTCTACAGAAATCAGGAAACGTCCCGTAACTGGAGCCTCTGCTTGTTCTGCTGCTGTGAAATCAGCTGAGAACTAAACAAACTCTCCTGGTTTGAACTCTGCAGAGCGATTCCAGCCACACATCGTCTCCAAGTCGAGTCCGGACTCTAAATGTGTTCCAACCGCAGAGCATCTGAGCTCACCATGACGTTAATCTGCAGTAGAATAAGGCGCAGAGGCAAGTAAGTGTTTAAAAGTAGATCCTGTGGTCGCTGCAGCTGGAAACGTCTGGATGGGGGTTTCTGGAAGAATTACCTTTTATTTAGGTCCAAACGACGTTTTGATGGGAAGCTGTTTGTACTTGCCGGATTTCTCCTCAGTTCAGCCCTTTAATGTGAAACAAAGAATCTTGTGGAAAGTTTCCGTCTCATTGGCCGTTAAAAGGAGAACGGTTTGTAACGTTTCGCCCGGAACGTTTTGGACAATCGGCACAGAACATGAGGTTACACGGTTCATCTGAAACCGGCATGTCCAGCTGATTAGACAGGGGGCGCTGCGCTGCTAACACCTGGCATTCAGTGGGCGGGGCTTCCAGGTAGACAGACCCCAGAGTCAGAGCAGATCCCGTTTTAAAACGAGCTGCATGGTGGAAAAGATTAGCAAAACGGTCCTGGTTCAAATCCCAGTTTGCTTGTTTCCCTATGGAGGTGAAAGCATTGGTCTCTGACTGGTTATTAACTGGTTGTAAACTAGTTATACCTTCACAGGGCGCTGGCTCAGGGCGGTAACACAAGGCGGGGCGGTAACTGAGTTACCATAAACAAGGCTACATTTTCTCAAAGTTCTATTTTAATACATTTACTGCTTTATTTATACTTATTCCTGTCAAAACTGATCATTTATGACATAACGCAAATAAAATGTGGATTTTTTTCTATCTTCTCATATTTTTTCTCTCTAATCGCAGCATTAGAGCAACAGATGAAGAACGTTGAGAAGCGCAGTATTTTATGACTTTTTTGTGAAATCTTGCATTTCCCTCTGAGTTCTTCTGGTCTCCACCGCAGAGCGGAGCAGCATGTAGTGTAAATCCAGAGTTATCCATTTTGGTTTTAATCTCTATGTTATCCTTCTTCACGTCATTCCTATTTGTTCTATCGGTAAAGAGCTTCAAAACCCCCAATTATCACCATTAGCTCCTTTACAGAAATCCTTTTCATTCTTTATAATCTTTGGTTTATTAATTGTAAATGTAAACTGCTTAATCACAAGTTTACAGTTTTAATAGTGAGGTCATGCTGCTGTGCTTCGTCATAAAGATAACGCTGCTAAAGTTTGCAGTCAGCAGGAACTAAATTGACCCAAACATGTAAGCAGCTACATGTGTGCAGTTCCTCCATAAAGGCTTCATTAAATGGCTTCTTACATGGACTGCAGTCAAATCATTGCAGCCCGTAAAAAACTAATAATCCCGGTTTTAAAAGCGGTTCAGTCAGCGGCTGATTGGCCGGTTCTGGTGTTTTATGTAGATCCGGGTCATGAGTGCGCGGCCGCTGTAATTTCTTTCCCATCGTTGCGGATCTTTCCCTGCCGCTCCCTGCACACAATGCCGCCCTCATCCCTGTACACACAACCTGCTTTGGGAACGCCAACGGAGGATTTACAAGTTTTATGCCTCTAATGCTTCCAAGCAAAAAGCTTTTTAATAAATATCTCTAAACACTCGTTGATCTGGGATCAGCGTTAGTTTCTGCGTCAGCAGCGATCTCTGCGTGTTTTAATAAAAACAAGTTCTGGTGGATTAAGGAAGAAATGTTAGAGAAGAAGCTGGACGGAGCCGATGCCACACACATGGTTTCACTTAATCACCTACAAGCTAGCAGTCGTGTTTCTCATCCGGAGTTTTGGTTTTAGTGTTTCTCACAGACGGATCCAAAGTGATTCGCCCCGTTTCTGCTGCAGTTATAAATCCTCCTCATGCGTTTCAGATGCAGCAGAAATGTTCCTGACAGCCAGTATGACTCTGAGGCTTCGCTAATGGTTTGATTTGGCGCCGCAGCATCTAATTAGGATCCATTAAACTGTGGAAACCCAATGAGGAGGAGCTGGAGTAAATGCAGCTCTTATTTTGACAGGTCAAGTCAGCATTTCCTCGTAATAAAGCGAAAAATTGAGTTTTATCCTTTGGGAATTCTTCACTTTTATTCTGTTATTTCCTTCCTGCCTTTCATGACGTTTTCAAACATCAAAATTATTTCAGCTTCTGGAACCAACCGGCGAAATGTTAGCAGTTAAAACCAGAAGTTTACATACACCATATTAAACATGCATCTCTTCAGATAAATCAGAAAAAATGTTCCTGTTTCAGGTCAGTCAGGATTAACAGAAATGTTTTACTTTCTAAATGCCAGAATAATAACAGAGAAAATGTTTAAAGGCAATTTTTATTACTGCAGTGTGAAAAAAATAAAATTTTGTATGTAAACTTGTGGTTTGAACTAATTTGTGTTGGCTGACTCAAAGCGACCTTCGGTTTGTGTAATCTAGATATAAATACTGTCTGTCGGATTGTTTTCTGCATTTAAAACGATTTTATGCTTCATATTTTTATGCTTCTACACATCTGAGTGCCGTTATGCTTCGTTACCATGGTAACATCTGATCACATCATGAGTTTCCTGCTTCACTTTAATCCAGTTAAAATCTTTATTTGCTTGCACTGTGAAACATTTCCAGACGTTCAAATCCAAATAACTCCTTCTGATTGGCTGCCTCCAAAGCCGCTGCTCAGTGATTGGTCGGTGCAGCAGTCAGGTGGAGCGTCACGGATTTCCTTATTGTATTTTCGGAGAATTGAAAGATAATTTCTCTTTTCTTTTGAAGCAAAATTCTGTTTGCTTCAAAATCTCTTGAAGGTTTAATTTATGATTGAAAGAATTTAATTCCCTCTGATAAAAATGAATATACTTTTTAATTATTTTGCAGTTTTATTTGAAAAGTTTCTAGGGTTTTTCTTTCCGAGAGTCAAATTCAAAGGATGCAGAAGGAGAGCAGGTGGGGTGAGACCGTTGCTCACTTTTAACCTCGGCTGTAAAACGTAGTAGTTAATAATTAATGTGACCTGATGATTGATCGGCTCTTATCTGAGAAAAACAAAACAAAGCTGGCAAGCAGAGGAAAACGCTGCAGGCTGAACGATTCACTTCACAAAGAAAAGCAGCAGAAAACGTCAAATCTGCTGGAAACGCCTGTTTGCCTTTAAACGTTTTGCTTGTTCGTCACCTGAGCGGAAAAATGATGAAGAAAAACAAAAAGGCTCTGAAGTCAGACCACAGATTCATGTTCAGACTGGGATGTGTGTCGACTGAATGGGAGGACAGTTTTATAGCAGCTTTTATGCCCTGAGGAGTCAGATTATTACCGTCATTCAGTTCTCCTGAACAGGTCAGAGGTCGGCTGAATTTAGTTAGATTTTCTCTGATGATTGTTTGTGAAGAGAGAGAAAACAACGTTCACCTGCAGCCTCACACGTTCCTGATAAACATCACTGTGTGTGTGTGTGTGTGTGTGTGTGTGTCCTGCTGCTTCTTGTCCCAATCTAAAGTCAAGCAGCACTTCAGTCGCATCTAAACTCGTCTTCAGTGTCTCCTGAATCTCACTGGAGAAAAACATCCGCCAGCATTTAGCTGCCAGGTGGAGCCATGTTAGCATCATCAGGTTTGGTTGCTAATTTATATCTGCATATATTTAGGATATTTTGGATCCGTTCAAACAATCAGAATGAGTGTAAACATAATACAACATTTACACAAAAGAGTTTTCTCATGGCTGAACTCCTCCCATTCCCCCTGCTGGGTTTTATTTATGGGTATCAGAGTAAAGTAGGATGTTTATCAGTGGTGCGCATCGCTAACTAAAGAGTTATGCTAGCAATAAGCTCTAATCATAAACATTAGTTGAGCTAGCGTTTATAATAAAGAGCCATTTTATTTATAAAACATTTTAAAATGAAGAAAGATTAAAAACAAAAGATAAAACGGAGAATAAAGGAATAAAAGTCGGAGTTTCAGGAAGTTTTCACAATTTTGCTTCTTTTTCTTTTATGAACTAAAAGTTTCACTTTCATGTTTACTACTTTTGCTCAGTAAATGTTTAGTTTGTGGTTCTGTCCCTTCAGCCGGGTGTTTTTGGACCGCAGCTGTTGGAGACGTTCCTGTTCTCCATCAGAGCCGTTCAGACAAGGTCAAAGGTCAGCGGCAGGAACTCTGGGCTCTGATTGTAACTGGGAAACAGCTGGACCTCTCAACCTGTCAGACTGGTTTTAGCAGTGACCTTCAGAGCTGAGGGTCGATCCAGAACCAGGAGTCAGAGAACGAGTCGCCATGGCGATGTGCAGCTTCAGCGCTCAGAAAAAAGAAAAAATCGTCCAGTGTTTCTGCGACAGAAAGGACGTCTGTGGCCGAGCACAAGACTCGGTCTGTTGCAGGAGAGGAAGTGGAATCTCAGACAGGACAGCTGCTCATTCCCGACGCCGATGGCGTACGAACGCCCCCTCCGCTCCCCTCAGCGCCCTGAGCGTTCAGCCACACATGTGGCGGTTCTGCAGGGCGGCGGGCTGCATGTTGGTGTTTTGGTGTCAGGATGGAGGAGAGTAGAACCATGCTGTCTTGCTGATCCGTTGAACAGAACCGTCCAGTGATCTGACGTGTTTCTTCCCTCTCGCTCTGGTGTTTCCAGCAGCCTGACTCCTCGGCCTCTGCAGCGTTTTGAGCTGCAGCCTGAGTGGTTTTCTGCTGCAGGTGACTCTCTGAGGTCTGCTGTGCTGCTGCAGCAGCTGGATCCGGGTCCACAGCTCCCAGTCTGTTTAAAGTGACTTCTTATGCTGGTGTTGACATTTCCTCCATTAAGGCTCCAGTTTCATGTTGCTGTCAAACAATGAGCTCAACATTTTAGCTGATCTCTACAAAGCGTCTTAGTTTATTTTTTTGTATAAAAGGTGCATTAAACTGTCTTTTCGTTTAGATTTATTTCCTTTTCCAACAGATTTATTGGTATTTTAATTCTATGTTGGCATCCAGCCTGCAGACCGACCAAGTTCATTCACTAAATTTATTGAATCATTTTTAACATTTCCAAACAAACCTGTCTAAACAGTTTCATTTGGTTGAGCACTCAGCGTTCAAAAGCATCATGGGAAAAGTCGTTTCTCCGTTCAGGTCACGTTTCAATCTGTTTGGTTTCAGTTTGCTCTGGATTTTACTCTGCAGCAGAAATGTTGAGGTTTTTCTCTCTGGGCAGATTTCTGCTCCTTAACTGGGATTTTGATCCATTAACGGGATGAGCAGCTCGGCTTTTCTTCCTCTTTAGTCCATCATTAACTCCAAACTGGGACTTTGATGTGAGTTCAGGCCGTCAGCGCTGATGAATGAGGGAGGGAGACGTTTGGCTCAGTCGTGTTTAGAGAGTCTCCTGCTGGATTAAAGTGTAGAAGAAGAAGAGAGGGAGGGCTAGGAGAGGGGGCCCGATGCGCCCTGAGACGGTGGGTGGGTAACGTGAAGAGCGCGTGTTGCTGCGGGGCGGAGGGACGCTGAGGCCTTCCCTCTGGTCGCAGCGGATTCCTGCGCCGCTGCACATCAGGAATGTTTCTGCTGGTAAACAGCGCCGGCCGGCCGCACTTTGTGCTCCTTCCTTTGTTTGGCTCCTTTATGGATCATTAAACAACCATCAACCTTTGTCAACATCATGACTTTCTTTTTGTTGTCCTTTACAAATATGATTCTATGTGGAGTCTTTACTTTAAAACCAGCTGCTGGTTTCAGACAGCAGCTGTGATCAGAACTTCCTCACTTTCTTTCCTTTGACTTCAGTCCAAAACTAACGACCTGATGCTAAACGTAAAACTGTTCAGGTGTAAAATAAATGAATAAATTTCATGTAGAGCTGAGCAGAACGAAGGCAGCGCTTCGGGTTGATCCAGAAACGATTCTGTTCAGATGAAATCAAACCGATTCTCCAGTGGGAACTTCTGACCAGACATGGAAACTCTCAGCTTTTCCACACTCAGCCTGTCTGATGATGAAACTACAGACAGACGACCAACGTCTGCTTTCAATCAGCAGATCGTCTCAGTTCCCTTCGTTAGCACCTCTGACTGTCAGAAGTTCAAATAGTTCAGAGGGGAAAAACCTTTTCTCACTCCTGCATCCACATTAGTATCATTATTACTATTATTATAAAGATATGAAGCCAAATCTATAAAAAACTAAGTACACCCTATGATCCAGCAGCTTGCAGAAGCCCCTTTACCTGCTGTATGTATCTGACTTCATCAGATTTGTGCGTCGCCATGGAGACATCTGATTTTACTTTCTATTCCCACTCTGCTTTATTTTATTGAGTTATGCAAATATTTGTTTTTGCACAACTCTGAGTTCAAACTGCAGTCAGGTTGAGGTTTAACGAGGATGTAAAAATATACAAATGTCCAAACCGCGTCGGATAAAAGCCTTAAAGGTTTTGATGTCTGTGGATAGAAAACCCGGATTAGCTGAAGGGAAACGTTAACGTTGATGTTTAGACTTCTGACCAATCACAAGACGGGATTATGAACCTGGTGAAGGTCGTCTAAAATCTGTCAAAACCAAAATGAATCCAAATGTTTGCTTCTAACAGTTTAATTTCTCTTTCATTCCTTGTAGTTTTCTCTTTAAACTACTGTTGGTAGTTTATAAATGTCTGAACGGCTTAAAGATCATCAGGCTTCTGGACCTCTCAGGTTCTGGTTCTGGTTCTGAAGAAGCAGCATTCAGTTTCTTTGCACCACAAATCTGGAACAAACTTCCAGAAAACAGCAGAAACAGATTTCCTTTAAATCCAGGCTGAAAACTCAACTGCTTTAGACCCATAATCAATGAAATATCGATTAATATATTTGATGTGTATTGATGATTTTTGATGATAAAACGTTTGCTACATTTGGTGAATTTCTGATGGTTTTAGGATTTTTTTATATATATCACTTTGAAACACCTTGTTGCTGAAATAAGATTGATTTGTTCTGGTTCTGTGTATCTTCCAGTACCGTCTCCATGGCAACGTCAGAACGTTCTGTTTAGTTACAAAATGGCCGACACAAAGTGGGTTTGTTTTATTTTTTAGTGATTTTATTCTGAATCGTAGTAAATGAGGATCTGTCGGCAGCTTTTTAAATTCTGTAAATCTGCAACGATGGATTAATTTCTTCTAACGTTCAGCCAGAGAGCAGAGTGGGGGGCCGCGGGGGCCCCGGGCCCCTCTGCTCTGCTGCTGACGCTGCAAGCCTGAGCTTTGCATTCATCTGCTGGCCTCCCTCCTGCCAGGTGCCTCTGGGGGCCGTCGGGTCAAAGGTCGTTTCGTTTTGGAGGCTCAGAGAGAGGAGGGGAGGCGGGAGGCGGGAGGCGGGAGGGCTCATCCAAAGCACGGCGGGTGTTTTTCCCATTAGCCGTCCAACCTGATGAACCGCAGAGCAGGAGGCCTCGCCGTCCAGGAGGCCTCGCCGTCCAGGAGGATCCGCCGTCCAGGAGGATCCGCTGTCCAGGAGGCCTCGCCGTCCAGGAGGATCCGCCATCCAGGAGGCCTCGCCGTCCAGGAGGATCCGCCGTCCAGGAGGATCCGCCGTCCAGGAGGATCCTCCTGGACGGCGGATCCGCCGTCTGCTGTTCAATACTGCTGAATGAAAGCAGCCAGGCGAAGCCGTCGATCAGGACGCTTTTATTTACACGTCTGAGGCAGAACAGAGGAGCAAATGGCCCAAACCGTCCGAACCATCCGAACCGACCGAACCGTCCGAACCATCTGAACCGTCCGAACCGATCGAACCGATCGAACCGATTGAACCGATCGGGTTTCTCCAGACTCTGAGGATCAGCTGATAGTTTGACCCAAACATGAAATCCTGCTGAGGTTTTCCTGAACGGATCAGGTCCGACACCCAACACTGCACTGGTATTCACCTGGAATGCCATCCTGGTTGAAGGTCGTCGCCATGGCAACGCCTTGGCAACGTCATGGCAACCGCAGATCCTGTCAGTCTTCTCATAAGCTTCAGGCTCAGGACACCATAATCTCAGGAACATCACAGATTATTCCTGATGGTTTAAAGTTCAACGCTTCACAGTTAAAGCAGGAACTGGTTGGTTTTTATTAACGGTGATCATTTTGCTCGTTTCCAGGGGGATCGGGTTTGGCTCCGGGAGGAGGAGCAGTTCCTCCCCGGCTCCGTGTCTTCCTGCTCTGGAGGCGTCGTCGTCTTCGCCACAGACTACGGCCAGGTGAGAAACCTCAGGCGGATCGGACCGAACTCTGCCTGAAACCGTCTCAGCTCTTTCTGACGGGAGTCATAAACCCTGATGGGAACGTCAAGGAGAAATCCATTAATCTGCACAAAGATAAAAAATATTCCCAGTGACCTTGAGGGTCAGAGAGAAGCGTGGCGCGTTTCTGTCAGGTTTGAATCTTTCATTTCTGAAGTTTTTATTTCAGTTTTTATTGAAGCAACTTTCTGTGATCCAAAAAACAATAAAACATATTAATTGTGCATAAACTCTGATAAATAAAGCAACCACAGCAAATGTTCGAACATGAGCATAACGTGATCAACGGGCAGATTTTATGGTTTTTAATCGTCTCAGTAGATTTCTGTGTTTTAATATCCAGTTATTAAAATAACCACCAGATGATTCCTGCACTGTGTTGATATTCAGTCCAGCAGAAACGCTACAAATAATCACTAAAGGAAAGTAATGATGAACGTTAGACAGTAAATGTTTATTTTATTACTTAGCATTTTATACATTTCTAATATTGCATAAAAGGCTGAAGTGGTTAAATTTTTTATCTGATCAATAATCAGAATGATCGATAGGAGAATCATTTAGTAAAATAATCTTTATTTGATCTGGCAGCCGGATCGAAGCTTCGTTTAGTTTCTGATTTTTACGTTTCTGTTAGTTTTTGTCTAAAGATTCTCCTCTAAATCTCTGACCGGTTCTGATTCCGGGTCCAGATCACTGACTGGTTCTGGTTCCGGGTCCAGATCACTGACTGGTTCTGGTTCCGGGTCCAGATCAGTGACCGGTTCTGGTTCCGGGTCCAGATCACTGACCGGTTCTGGTTCTGGGTCCAGATCAGTGACTGATTCTGGGTCCAGATCACTGATCGGTTCTGGTTCTGGGTCCAGATCTCTGACCGGTTCTGCTTTAGGACTTGACTCGTTAAGCAGAACCAGAGTACTAACTGGATCTACGTTGAGTAGAACTCGGCCCGTCATCAGAACTCCGGCCCGTTTTATTTAATTCCACATGGATGAACCTGTAAAGTTTCTGTTGGGTCGTTTTTCTTTCCTGCGTCACGGAGCTGAAAACGTCGTTTATCCCGACTCGGCAGCACGGAGTCTTTAAGGATCCGTTTGGTACCGTGGATCAGCTGCAGAGCCGCTGAAGCTGGGCCGGTTCTGCCTCACAGCTTTGATCCGTGTTGTGGAAACAGACAGGAAGGTGAAGGACGTTTAGAGTCGGTCATTTATGTTTTGGATATAAAGGAAAGTGAATATTTGAGGTTTAGATGTGATCAGTCGGGATGAAACCTGCAGCAGGAAGGTTTTACTTCAACCCCATTCTCTCACAAACATAAAATATAAAATAAATTTGAAGGCAAACAAACAAAAGAAATCAACAAGCAGATGAAAATAAAATAATAAATAAATGAAGCAAACTGCTGACTCAACACAACATCAAAGTTTTTCCCCTCAAGTTTTAAACATTAAACGAAATCTGTGGGATTTTATCTTTGACCCAAAGGAACCAGACGACCTGAGCGTCTGGATGTTGTAGATAAACTTTAGTTTTATCTGAAAAACTGACAAGAAAATAACTTCAGTCTTTAAACAGAGACTCTAGTGTTTTTCAGACGTAACAAGTGCAGCTGGTCTCTCTGAGCTGCTTGTGCATCTAAACTCAGATATTAGCAGTGAATAAGTGACGTTTGTCCTGCAGTTTTTCTTCGGAGGCAGCTGAGGCGTTGGAGTCGCAGCTCGTCTTCCTCGGGTTTCAGGGTTTGGGCAGACAGGCTCCTCCTCTGGCTGGCTGCAGCACAAAGCAGCAGCAGATGAATGGTGATTCAAACAGCAGCTGCTGCTTTTGATGCTGACAGAAAGGAGAAGCTGGAGGCTTACCTGCCGACCTCTCTGACACACAGACACGGCTCGGTTTCCCCGTCATTCTGCCGCTCTGACACGCCGATTATTAGCATGAAATATGAGCTGATGGTTAAACGTTACCGGACCAATCAGACGCTCCAGGTTCTGTCAGGAAAAAACACCTGGAGGAGTTTAAGGCAGGAGATGAAAGTTTGGTCAATCATATCTTATCAGTTTCAATAAATTTATACAAAAAATAAACTGAAGAAAATAAGAAATACTAAAAATGAGAATATTTTACTGTAAAATTTGATAAAAAGTAAATCTGTTGCAACATTTAAGGAGATACAGAAAGCATTTAGTGTATTCAGAAAGCAGCTTTCATGACTGTTTTATTCCTATGAAGTCTGAGAAGAGAGGCTGGAGAACAGAGCTGCAAGTAATCAATTATAGATTCTGACGCAGAATCAATTCATCGAGAAAAACTGGGACATTCTGCAAATTTTTCATTTGACCTCTTAAGTTTATTTTTTGTAAGATTGAAAATGCACAAAAAATAAACAAATTATTCAATTTCTTTTTTTAAGTCTTTTTAGTCCAGTTAACAAATAACCAGTTACTAAATTCCTGACTGCTTCAGGAGGCTGGAAAATGATTTTTTTTTCAGTAATCGGTTAATCACAGTAACCCAGTTAATTGTTTCAGTCAGTTAATTGATGTACTTTCAATCCATCCATTGTTTCATCTGTTTTACATGTTTAGATGTTTTGAGCTAAAAATATTCACAGTTTTAACTAGAAGTGTAGAAACTCAGATTGAATTTTTTCTCATTTTCAAGTATTTTCTTTAGTTTTTTCCTGTAACTGTAAATCCCTTCCTGGAACCGTCTAAAACAAAGTTGATCCTGACAGATCCAAAAGCAAATCCTAATGACGTTAGCAATTAGCATCACCAGGATGCTAATTGGTGGTGGTTAGCATCACCGGGATGCTAACTGGTGGCGGTTAGCATCATCAGGATGCTAACTGGTGGCGGTTAGCATCATTAGGATGCTAACTGGTGGCGGTTAGCATTCTGATGATGCTAACTGGTGGCGGTTAGCATCATCATGATGCTAACTGGTGGCGGTTAGCATCATTAGGATGCTTACTGGTGGCGGTTAGCATCACCGGGATGCTTACTGGTGGCGGTTAGCATCACCGGGATGCTAACTGGTGGCAGTTAGCATCATCATGACGCTAACTGGTGGCGGTTAGCTTTCTATTGATGCTAACTGGTGGCAGTTAGCATCATTAGGATGCTAATTGGTGGCGGTTAGCTTTCTATTGATGCTAACTGGTGGCCGTTTGCCCTCTCCTGCCTGCTGGCTTTGTGGCCCAGAGATTTACCCCTTATAGCATCTGCTGCTGGGCTTAGCACCCGGCCCCCAGGTTTTCTGTCGAGCTGCAGATCCCTGTTGACTCTCCAGAGAGATAAATGAGCTAAATATAGAAACGTAATTAAGTGAAAATCTGGGGTCCTGCTGGGACGGAGCTCTAATTCTGGGATTGCTCCGGACTGGGAATGTTTGGGATTGTTTGAAGGGATTTCTCTGTTTGAACTTTTCTTACATCCATGAACTTCATGACCTTTTGTTGGTTCAGTAAACCAACAAAAGGTCATGAACAAGTCAGTAAAATTGCTGTAAGAGCCTCTGCCTGGTGTGAATGGACCTGATAAAAACCAGGACCAGTGAGGCTTGTTGTTGGGTTTCTGCTGCCGTCACCTCCTGGTCAGTCAGCTCCGGCCGCAGCGATTTCTTCTGGAAGAGCTTCAGTGACGACCCGTTTGTCGCTGACACGTCACAGCTGGAGGAATGTGGGAAACGAAGGCCAACAGGATGCTGGGGGGCTTCTCTGCTGTTAATGTGTGAGTGTGCGTGGGGGTCGTGGGTCAGAGGTGACTGACTCCTCAGACAGAGACCGGCTTGTTTCAGGAGTCGCTGCTCTGAACTGGTGGACCGCAGCTGGTCACAGAGGGGCCACAGCTGGCCCCCGCCTCACGGTGTTAGCTCCACTTTATGATTTTATTACAGAAAATCTACATCATATTTGAATCAGCAGATATTCTCAACATGCCAGATCCTTTCAAAATAAATCGGATCGTTCCTTCAGTGTGTCTAAAACCTGAAAACTGGACTGGTCAGTCTGGATCAATGAGATCAATTTTGTTTTTATAAAAACTTTACCCTGCAAATACTCGATAATTCAGTTTCTCCTCAGAACAATAAATAACTGCATTCAATATATTTATTTTTAATTTTTTTAAGAACTTATTTTGTATATATGCTATAAAAGTGAGTTTTATCGGGATCTGAAAAATGTACATCAGTGTCCAGTCAGGTCTGATAATAAAATAACTCATCTGTGAGTGGATAGTTTCCTCTGCTTCCTGTAAACTTTTAGAAAAGACTCAGACTTTCTCCTAAAGATGAACAAGAATCAGCCTTTTTCTGGCAGCGTTGGGCCTCAGAGACGTCTTCTGCAGCTCAGGATCAAATTTATCCTCGCTGCCTGCCAGATGTCACCGCTGTGGAAGGAGAAACGTAACACGAGACGTGAGCAGGTTCACCGGGACAAGCAGCAAAACATTTGCTAATGAGGAGGATCTCTGCATCCCGGCTCTTTACTTCACAGGTGAACAGAAGTAGACAAATGTTTTGACTTCTGACTGTTAGTCAAACACCTTTCATAACCTTTTTGGTATATTTGGCTCCCGAAATTTAACAAAAAGCAAAGACAGCAGAAGATCAGATTTGGGTATCGATCCAGGGACGATCCGGTTTCCTGATGTATGATGAGGTAAAGTGATGTTGAAGTTAAAGAAAGTCCTCCTGACTGCTTCAGGAGGCTGTCAAAGCTTCAATTCAAAGATGTCTGTTATTGACTATTTTCACGTGACGTCACGCTCTCCAGAGCCCCGCCCACTCCGCCATGACGGACCGAAACACTCTAGTCTGAAAACAGACATTGTGACCTAATATCGCTTCTACTTAATTTCACTTTAAAGAAGTCCTTTAAAGTGAAACAGCACACTTTAACTTGCTGTGCGGTCGGCTGCAGAAACAGACAAGGATGCAAACCAAACATGTCATTTTATTTTATAACTTTTAATGAGGAAAGATTCAGCTGTCAGTAATAATAACTTGCAGCCCTCGGTGTAAACACAGCGAACTCTTTTTACAAGGTAAGAAGACTAACGTTAACTTACTTCATAAGAAAGTATGATAACAAAAATATCAAATATCGCATTATGGAGAAGGTACTTGTCTAACCGTCACCATGGAGACAGTACCGCACCGTCACCATGGAGACAGTGCCGCACCGTCACGTAGCCTAGCATGTATGGAAAAAAAGGTTTTTTCCATACATGCCTCTTTTGTACGTTTTTAATCCTGCTCCGCTGTAAATAGAAACAATGTTTGACATATTAATATAAATCATGTGGTGTGAATTCAGGCAAAGTCGGTAATTTGATCAAGGAGGGAGGAGGTTCGGCTCGGTTTCTAAGCTAGCCGTTTCTAAGCTAGCCGTTTCTAAGCTAGCAGTTTCTGAGCTATCAGTTTCTAAGCAGTTTCTAAGCTAGCCGTTTCTAAGCAGTTTCTAAGCTAGCCGTTTCTAAGCAGTTTCTAAGCTAGCCGTTTCTAAGCTAGCTGTTTCTAACTGTTGTAAATCCCGCCGCATATGAGCCCAACCAGGTGAGTTACATTCAGACAAATTAACTCGACTCGAACAAGTAGAAGCCATGAATAAAGTGGCAAAAACAACTTTGGAAAACAGTTTAAGTGGCTCTGTTCAGTACTCCCGCCCTCTGTTCATCATGGCGCCTGTCAGTTTAGCGCTTTTAAAAATTAAATAACCAAATGTTGCAATTTTGGTCTCCAGTGTAACTGAGTCTGTCTGACTACCAGGTTCCAAAATAAATTCGAGTCCAGACCTTAAGAAACTCAAAATGTTCCTTCCAAAAATAAAAGCTGGCGTCACAGTGAATCTTCTGAAACAGAAGACGAAGGTTTTCAGGAGCTGCAGTTGGTTGGTGTGAACATTTGAAGGTTTGAATGAGGTCCAGGGTTCCTGTCACTGTCTGGGTCTGATCCCGGTGTTTCCTGTGCTCTGGTCCAGGTCTACACCTACAAACAGAACGCCCTGACCAGGCAGAAGGTGCAGCCCATGCACCACAGCAGCATCAGAGGCGTGGAGGACATGGCCACGCTGGAGGACCTTCACGACGGCGCCATCATGCACAACCTCTACCAGCGATACCATCAGAGGCAGATCTATGTGAGTCCACTTCATACTCAACAGAACCAGAACCACAGATCTCACTAATCACTATCAATAATGATAAATTCCTCTGTAGATGTTTTTACCAGATCACCAATTATTTCCTCTTTTGCTTGTCTTTGTGTTTGTTTCCAAAGTTCGGTAGTAACCAGTTACATTTACTAAATTACATTTACTTGAGTAAATATTTTTTTAAAAGTACTTTTACTACACTGTACTTTTTACTTTTACTTGAGTAATTTTATTATGAAGTATTTCTATGCTTTCTGGAGTAAAAGTTCTGGATTTTCTACCAACTGAATGAAAAACAAACATGTTTTAAGCAAAAACCAACCAGATACAGAAACACACCTGCAGTTGTTTTTTTTTAAATTGATTTGGGATTTTTTTTCTTTTGCCTTATTTTGTTATTTTTTATATTGGTTATATGAATTATAAATAATATATCATTTTCATCTTTAAAATATCAAAATTTCCACTTAACTTTATATTTTGGTCCGGCGTCTGATATAATTTTTAAATATTAAATGATTGATAATTTGATCAGTTACTCTGTACTTGAGTAGACTTTTTACCAAATGCTTTCTTACTCTTACTTGAGTAATTTCTTGGCGGATACTTTTTACCTTTACTCAAGTAAAAATATGTTGGAGTATTTCTACTCTTACTTCATTACAGTCTTTGGGTTCTCTGCCACCTCTGAATGCTAACAAACATAAAAAAGTGATTTAAATGGATTTGGATTGAAGGAAGTCGTATTTCCAGTTTCTAAAATGTAAAACCTGATAAATTAAAGGTTAACACATGAAGGAAATCATTCCACCTGACATGAAGAAGAGTCCAATCATGGCCATCAGTGATTCAGCTGCCAGGGATGAATGTCTTCTCTGAACTGCTCTCTGCTGGAATCACCCTGGGAACCTGAAACGGCTCGGTTGCGTAACGCTGCTGATAACCGGCTGGATGTTGGCAGAGAAAGTGGAAGCAGCGCGGCTTTTAAAGTGACGGCAAACGTGTGTCATGCAGGGTTTGGTACCGATGTGTCAGAAAACGTCCAGCTTCCTGTCTCTGATGATGCACTCTGCACTTCCAGGTAATGTTTCGTAAAATCCCTGGAGGAAATTTTTGA
This sequence comes from Alfaro cultratus, assembly GCA_903066825.1. NCBI lineage: Eukaryota > Metazoa > Chordata > Actinopteri > Cyprinodontiformes > Poeciliidae > Alfaro > Alfaro cultratus. The sequence continues at coordinate 34,427 of CAEFZX010026012.1, forward strand.
ATTTGCTGAGTTTAGGCCGTGACATCGAGGAAAACATGTTCAGACACAGCAGGAATACTCACAAGAGCTCTGACTGTTCGTAATGTTGCAATATTTAACTGGGAAGAAAATTACAAATTTTATGTATCCAGTAGTTTGTGAGAGAAAGTAGAAGCTATTTTTATTGCAATCTAGATTGTTGCCACTAGGTGCCACTAAATTGCCTTCTTTTCCTGTTTTTTGGTTTTTCTGAAAACAAATTCCAGTCTTTAGTTTAGAAAAACAAAAGTCATGCGGGACAAACGGCTTGTTACTGTCCTGTTCCTGAATTCCTGGATTAATGAACAATCCCGACCCGACATTTAACGCAGCAAAACAAACACAAAGCCGGCCTTGTTCTCTGCATTTGGCACGCATCAGGCAAAGCAACCTTTGACAAATGCCATGTTGTTGCTTTAATGACGTTTGAATGTTCCCTTATGGTTGAAATTATCCAATCAATTCATCACAGCGGACCGATCTGCAGTCCGACTCGTTTCTTCTCTTTTTGGAAAGAGGTAGCTGAGAAAAGGGAAAATTGGACGGGAAGATTTGGTGAAGTGGATTGTGGTGAACCAAAGAGAGTGGCTCCACACACACACACACACACACACACACACACACACACACACGCACGCACACATGTTGTGTGTCTGTTGGAAATGAGCGTGAGTCAGAACTTCAGAATTTCAGGATTAGTTTTAAAATATTTTTAACCAGTACCTAGTAAATTGAACAAAGAGAAATAGCTTGTAAAAGAACCAGATGTTTGAATGTTTCCAGCCTGGAAATAGAAATGTTTTCTCTCTAAATAACTTCCTGAGATGTCCTTTATTTTTTAATTTGCTGCATCACAGCTTGAGTTTTTGGCTAATTTATTCGTCCAATCACTGACAGAGAAAAGTCCAGAGTTTAAAAACATTAAAACCATATTTCGGTTTCTTTTGGCCTCCAGATGCTCTAAGTTTAAGATTTTCAGCTCGACTTGTTTACATGTGAAACAAAGCATTATGATTTCCAGTAATTTAAACTTCTACAAACAGAATCAAACCTCATTTTGGGGTCATGAAGAAAAAAACTCCCATATTTTTTTTGTAAAGAAGCCCAGAACGTTAGAAAAACTCCCAGAAAAATCTAGAAATTTGATTATGGAAAAGTCAAAATAACTATTTATTTTACTTCAGAATAATTGAAATTCTTGTTTCAAATTGCATGAACAAAATTTCTGATCTGGTAAATGAGTTTCATTGAACATCTCAACGAATTCTGCTTTAAAACATGTGAACAGAGCATTATCCTCACGCTTTGCAAATTTAAAATGAACTGTTAGCGTAATAACACACTAGAGTCAAATCAATGTAACACACTCCCATCTCAGGGTACAACAACACGCCGCTAAGCACTCTGGGAAATAATTCCCACTCCTGTCTTTTTCTTCTTTCATTGTTTTAAAGTGGTAACCTAAAAACTCTTGAAGGTTTGACAAAATTTATGAAAAGTTAAAGCAACTTAGTATAAGTCTATCTTTCACAAACTCACTTCAAAATCTAAAACTCGCTAAATTTATTTGACTGAAAGAGAAGAAGATAGTAAACACAACTAAATGTGGCTCAAATGTTTTACAGTGAAGTTTAACTTTGATAGAGTTTGAAAACATCTCAAAGTTTCATTTCTGGATAAATTTAAAAATCTTCAATGTAGCGAAGCAAGCCTGCAGACTACGAGACCTATGAGTGAGTGCGAGTGGGTGTTCGTGTCTGCGTGTGTGAGTAGGTGTGTGTGTGTGAGTGCCTGTGTGTGTGTGTGTGTGTGCGTGTGAGTGTGTGTAACATCTTTAGTCGCTGTGATTGCAACCAGCTGTGCTGTCGACCGGTGGCCTCCCTCGTCTCCTCTACAGGTTCCAGTGGAAGCATTCACACACACACACGCACACACACATTTTCAGCAGAGCGACGCTCCGCGTTCTCCCCCCGTCCCTCCGCTCGGTTCTCGGACCTGATCCGTACCACATGGTGCGTCTTTTGTTCGCACCGACAGCCGTGTTCTCTGGTTATTCCGTCCCACATGTTTCTGTTTCAGCCTGTCGGTTCCGTTCGCCTCACGTTTCTCTGAGCAGACAGACGCTGAGGAATGCGGCCCTCTGGATCCGTTTCAGGGCCGGACCCCCCCGGCAGCCTGCATGGGGTCAGTCCAGTCAGAAACTGCTAATAAACTGGTTTGGGATCCTGTTTGCATGATGGGAACGGCTTCTGATGGACCTTTCTCCTCATCAGACTGTTGATCTTCACACAGAGGTCTTTAATTGACCTCTTGGTCTGATTGGTGCTTTAATTAGGTTTTGCTCCCAGTTCTCCCACTGGGAGCCGGCTGTGGATGATGCGAGTGGAACTGCAGCTTCTGGCTCAGGTTCTCACCAGAATAAAAACAAACATCATTCTTCTTTTATCATATTAAAAGAATATGTGTTTATTAAACACATCCATTTGTGTTAAATAAACACAAATTGATGCAAAACAACCTAAATAAGGCTCTAATATGGCTGATAACTCAGTCTAAACATTCAGATGACTAATCGTTTATCTTGTTTTGGTTCCAGTTTATTTTACAACTTGATCCATTCAGAAAATCTAATTTGAACGTCACGGAGTGGAAAGTGTTTCATCCTCAGTAAAACGGGTCAGAAGTTTTGTTTCCATCGCAGAAAACGTCTCCTTCACTCTGAAGCAGAGAGTCTGGAGACGGACGGGTCCGGGGCCTCAGTCAGAACCAGCTTCAGCTCCTCATTGTTTCCATGCAGGAAGATTCATTCATGACCGTCTTCAGCGTTTTGGTTCAGGACAACTGAAGATTTCATCATCAGTTTGTTCCTCAATGCAGTGAAATTATTCTGCAGGTGGAAAACGGAAACAAACGTTTCCACCTTCCGTTCATCAAAGTGAGGAAAGACATTTTCAGCCCAATAGTCAGATTTAATTCACTTCCAGATGTGGAGCTGAATCACAAATCGTCTGCAGTCTGAACGCTCATGTCGCATTTCATCCGCCTGTTGCATCACATGCATCAGAATTCTGCACCAGGAGAAGCCAGACGGTACATCTGGATGTAAATATTGTATAAAAATTATAATTAAGAACTGATGAAGGAATCCTGTGTCAGTAAAGGCATCACACCCCAAACGCTCCACTCCTGGTTTTACATCCAAACACAAACAAATTAAAACAATCAGAAATTGGAAAATGTATTTTCTTCCTCCTGTCCATCAATGTGGAAAATTCTGCAGGATCTGAAGCTTTCCACGTTGAGTTCTTCCATCAATTTAAAGACAAAAAGAGAAATCTTCTATTGAAGCTCACTCTGGTTTTTAGCTCATATTTTATCAGCTTATTTAATCAAGTCAAATGTTTTAATTGCTTGATTTATTAGAAATGTTGATAGTTTTATTGAGACCTGCTGCAGGGGTGTGAACAGTTTTGTGACTTTGTTGGAAAATATTCCTTAATGTCTGAGCTCCTCTCTGATAACTGGATTCTTTACTTTTCCAGTGTGAGTTTGCTGCAGCTCCCTTCAGGCCTTTTACACGTCGTTTCTCAGGGTGTCAATAATTATGGGGGGTACTTTAAAAATAGTCCTAAAATGTTTTGTTCTGCCTGGAAACATGTGAGAGAACATCTTGTACAAATTTCCCACAGACGTCCTTGATTAGGGAGGAATCTGAGAAATGTAAAATATGCCTGTGAGCTTTAGTTGTATGAAATGTGAGACGACTGAAGACGTGGAGTCGGACAGAAAGTGTTTGTTCTGTAGGAGGCCGGAGGACAGAGAGTGAACAGGAAGCGCTTTCAGCTGAACTCAAACCGTCCCGATGGAAGGTCAAAGTGAAAACCTCCTCCTCCTCTTCATCATCCCAGTGTGATGGTGGTGATGAAAGCTCTTCCGGGTCGGCGTTGTGAGTGGATCGGAGTAATTGGGTTTTTTTAACGAGTCTCTGCTGTCGGTCCGCTGACAGACGGACTGCAGCAGGCAGCGGCTGCTCCGCTTTCACAGGTTCTGCTATCAAAACAGAACCAAACTGGACTGATGCTGGGACTGGCGCAGTCCATGCTTTAGTTGGATCCAAATCTGACTTTCATAATATCTGTAGGAGTGCTTACGCAGCTCCTGGGAGACGCGTTTTCTTAAAATAAACCCTTAAAGAAAGAGATTTAAAACGTCTTTCTGTCTGGAGCGAGACTCCTTCGTTTGATTTGATTTGTCAGTTCAGTTCTGGTGGTTCTGGAACCAAATCAGACCCATTCTTTTCCTTACTGACCAGATCTCTGCTGCTAAAAAACTTGCCATGTTTTCAGTTTTGAGCTTCCAAACACAATAATCTTATCTCAAGCTGCTCTTTTTCTGGCTAAAAATACAAAAACTTTACATTATTTGTACAAATAGGACAAGGAGTGATGGTTATTATACATTTTACATCTATTTTAACTTGAAACTTAAATGCATTTACATTATTTTATGTGACCCGGGGTCTTGATGTGTTTTCAGGAGTTTGTCATGGCTGATTTATTTCCAAACTGAGTTGGAAAAAGTTACTAAATGCTAAAAAAACAAAACATTTTTGTCCAGGCAAGAAAAAACTCTCAAACTGTCGTCACACTGTTTCATATCTTGACATGTGTGTCATAAAGAATCTGTTGTGAACAGTTCATGTATCCTGGGATCGAAGGTGCAAAATGTTAAACTGCATCCGGATTCTTTACTTTTCCTTGTCGTCGTTTTCTTTTTTCACACATTCAGGGGTCAACCGACCATAATGTAGGTCAAGCTGTCAGTTTCAGTTTCAAGCATCCGGCTTACAGAGGCGTCTTAATCTTCATGAGCGCAGACAGAGTGTCTGCATACTGTTGCATCTGAATTAGTTGTGATGTTTGAGTATAAGTTATATAAATATCAGTGACTCGCCTGTGTTGTAAATGCTGCATCATATTGTGCATGCTGCAGTGTTAAATCCACTAATGCATACTATAATCCTAATTTATTTGTAATCCATTACTTTTATTATCAGCAGCTAATTTTGGATGCAATCCCAGTAACTATTCCTAATTTTTAATGTCAGTTCCTGTTTATTCCAGTTTTGATCTTTTACCAGATCTTTTTTTTTTCATTATGTTGCAAACACAAAATTTTGTCAGTGAGTTCAATCTGCTGCAGTCTTTTTTAATGTTTTGACATTCTACATGCTCTGTTTCTACATTGCAGAACTTTGTTTCATCTCTGCAGCAGCTCATGTGGTGAAATGAGTTTAACTTCGCTTTCACATTTGTAAAGTCACTTTGCGGTCCAGTTTGAAAACAAAAACAGAATTTTAATGTGTTGCCGTTCAGTAAACTTGTTTTATGATCTGCTGAGAGATTCATGTTGTCAGGAAACCTGTGAAAACCAGAGAAGAAATCCATTAATTTCCCTGAGCAGCCTTCCTGTCACGTCCGTCAGCATCGACTACGAAACCAGGCGGCGCATCGAGAGCGCTTTAAATGTAACAACTGTAGGAATGTCTGCGGTAACTTCACCGTGTTCATCATGAAGCGCCCGTCCGTTTTGTCTTTTTGTCAGCCAGGTTTTCCTCCTCCATCTGGTCTTCATTTCCCTCTCTGGTTCTGATGTTTAATGAATCTGCAGCTCCGCCACCGTCAGCAGCGGCTGACGCCTCTCTGTAAACACAGAGCCGCTCTACGGTTACCTCCATTAATCTGATCCCTTATGAAAAGAGCAGCCAGTGTTTCTCTGGGTCGCCTGACCGCATCTCTCCATTTATCAGTGTCACTGCTGGATTAAACATAAAACACGAAACTGAGATTTTTCTTAGTAAAACATTGTTCAAATACCAGAGACTTAACCGAGTTTGACAAGCTGGATGAAAGTGAAGAAAAATTTAAGATTCATCCTCCATCAGCATTAATCAGCATCACAGAAACAAACCGTAAAACCTGCAGCTGAAGTGTTTTACTGCAGCCATCATCATGTCTAATTTACACGGCAGCCATTTTAGATCTCGTGTTTGGAATTCGTAAGGAATGTCCAGATCAAATTTTGGTTTTTGACTAGGAAATGATCAAATTTAGACGTCCAGGAACAAATATGAAATGCATTATTAGAATAACCAACTTACATGCAGATAATAAAGAACAAAAATAAAGAATGAGATGATAAAAATTACAAGTAACTTGTTTGGAAAAGTGACAAAACATGTTTGCAAACAAGCCTTTAAAACCAGCTCAGTTTTATTTTTTTCCCCACCAGGGGGCTTTTTGTGGGCTCTAGTGTCCCTTATTTTGACAGTAGGCTGACAGGAATGGGGTAAGGAGAGGGGGGAAGACATGCGGCAAATGCCGCCGGGTCCGGGAGTCAAACCCGCGACTGCCACGTCGAGGACTCAAGGCCTCCAAATGTGGGTCGCGCTATCCCCTACGCCACCACGGCACGCCCGCCAGCTCAGTTTTAAACGTTAGATTAATTTGTGGACGAAACTTATCAAGTTGTTCAGACTTGAAAATACGAACTTCAAAAACTTCCCAGTGGTTATGTTTCTGGAGGCTGGACAGTGGCCTGTTCCACTAAAAACCGTCTCAATTGTCAGAAACAAATTGTTTCTGACTTTTAACAGATCCACTTTTAACAAGTGGATCTGAGGTTCCTGGTTTTATCTGATGTTTGGTTGAGAGTCATGGAGTCATCAGGGGGAAAAGTTTCTATCCAGTTAAAGTTGCAGTTAATGAGCCTGGAGGCTCTGAGAGGAACCGGTGCCAAGTCGGACCCACATCAGGGTCCAACCGGCGGTAACTCATCACATTAAGGTCAGACCGAAGCTTTCTGCTCTGGTGAACGCTCAGCGTGAACACAGAGGCTTCATGGCTGCATGTTGAACCAAGTGTGACTTTCCTGAAATGTTTCCCAGTGGATTCAGGTTCAGGGAAGTAGATCATCAGATCCGTTTCTCCCTGAAAACGACTCGGATCATCATTACAGTTAACGCAACAGAAAATGTTTGACACTTTTCTGCAACATATAAAAGCATGTCACTCTGTGAGGACTGAACGTTGTGACTGCATGGACAGCAGAGTTTGTTCAGCAGCGTGATTCACTCTGAAAAAATGATCAGCTTGTAAACATCCTTTAACTGACTTTTATATTTAAGGAGCTAATAACAGCCAGTTTGTTTATTCAGCAAACCTTCCTGGAGTTGTAACTTCTATAATGAATCAGTCAGCTACGTCCTGTATTTTTCTAAATATTGTCAGATTTTTTTTTTGGGACTTTTTGCAAAAACTTTAAGGATACCTTAAAAAGCGAAATTACACAATAGAAAACTAAATTTAAACCTTTTTCAGATGATTCTTTAAAATCAGGTCTGATTTTCCTTCTGATCATTTTAGTTTTATTTCTCTGAGGCTGTTAAGGAAAGTATTCACAGCCGAGTCGGGGAGCAGGTGTGAAGTGAGATTGATTCATAAAAACCAGCCATGCTGCTGCTGTTTGCTGGTATCAAGGTGCATCACTGTTTGATGGGGTAACTTGTCAAAAGTCGAGTTTTCTGTCCGCATGTGGATAATAATGCGTAATTTATTCATCATGGAGTATAATCCTGTGGACACCAAGCTTTGATTTTAAACCTGCATTTAACTCTTATCATTTCAATCAAACTGTGAATCTGATCCAGAATGTAAACAAACACCAACGTCTAATTACCAGATATTTCTTTGTGTGTTTTTTTGCTAATTACCACCAAATAGGATTTGGAATCCTAAAAAACATTTGCTAAAATATTTGCTCAGAGACTCCGCCCCTCAGAGACCAACTGTCACCTGTTTCTACTTCCTGCAGAGGAAACGCGTCTCGGCTTTGTCCCTTTAACTCTGTCACCTGAGACGCCGCGCTGTGTTTGCATGCAGTTCTGCCCGAGTTATGATCCATTATGCATCGGTATAGGCCTGCCCCGCTGTCTGGGCCCTGTGTGTGTCATGTAAATACTTCAGCTCAACGGTCATTCCAGTGGATTTGCATCTAGGCTGAATGTAGGTCAGTCGGCCATGATGGAGGCGTTCCACCTGAGAGCAGAGCCGGACGAATTCTGGCTTCATGTTCAGTCATAAATAGTTTTCATTTCAAAACGAGGAAATAAAAGGGCATAAAAAAGGGCTGTTTTTATAATAAAAAGTAAAAACAAACTGTATTCAGGTAAAACTCAGGCTTGCTACGGAAACATTAGTTTATGAAGCTAAAAGAGAGAATAAAACTGATGCAGCTGCAGAAAAACGTAGAACAGCAGTAGATAGAATTTGCTTTGTAGACGAGATCTATTTGCTCCGGCAGAGTTTCAGCATGTTGTCATCTGTCAGGGTGAAATATGGTCACAATGTCTGAAGTCAGGAATTAATATCTAAGAAATGATTTGAGTTAAAGGACCAGATTTTAGGAGTTAGCAACCAGGAGGCTGCAATTAGCAACAGAACCAGATGATCTAGACTGTGACCACCAGGTGACAGACTTTTATTTCCCATAGGAATTTATCAGATTCACAAGCCTGAAGATGTTAAAAAAAGCCCACAGTCAGTTGAAACATTCACCTGAAACCTCATTTTTATTTTTGAAAGAAGGTTGAGTTTGCCCTGTGAAGTTTTGCAGCTGTTTCTTTTTTCTTAGCCCTTCTCTCCTTCCTACTTGTGTTGCTCTGGAAGGTTTCCTCCACCGTGCCTCAGCAGCAGCAGCAGATCTATTCGTCCTGCGTCTGCTGGGGGGTTTCTCTGCAGCTCCTGCTGGTGCCTCACCAGTTGGAGCCAGGGTGCTGTGGGTGGATGCATGCAGAGTTTAGTCTGTATCTGTAAAACAGGCACCAGGCAGACAGAAGCTTCTGCTTCTGTCCTGAGGAAACCTTGAAGTGTTTCCAGTCGGTTCTTCCTGGAACAGCTTGCACCAGAACAAAGAACAAAGCAGTTTGATCTTATAGGAGGAGGACTCAGGAAACTGAAGGAATGCTCTCTGAAGATCTGACTCCATTAAAGGAATGAAATATTAATACTGAGCAGAAAACCTCTGTCTCTGGGTGTGTAAGCTAATGGCCAACGCTGCAGAGTGAAGAAGCTAACAGCCAGTCTGTCTGAATCTGTTTGTCTCAGACGGTTTCAGGTCTCAGAACGTCGAGCTGATCGACCTCAGAGAACTCAGATGTTCTCCAGATCAAAATGTCCCACCTGCTTTTCCTACTTAATGCGTTTCTTCTTTTTCTTCTTCCTCTTCTCCTTGAGGCATCGATTGATTCTCCCTGCCTTAATCTGTTGTTATGGGAACAGTGTGCACTTACTGCTGTAATGAGATTTTCACTTTCAGTCCAGGTTGCATCATAGAAAACATCCTAAATCTGATCAGAACAGAACCTAGTGAAATGTCCCCCTTAACAATAACAAGATGAAAACACTGTTTACTTGGAGAAAACTCACCAGTTTCATTCTAGTTTAAACTGTTTATATCTGTGTTTTTATTATAAATGTTTTCAAAACATTTTTGATATTCTGCTAATGTAAAAAATGTTTAGAGTCACTGGACGGTGGGCGTCCACCTCCAGGGTTTAACTCCATCCATCATCCAACTTCACCAGCTTCTCTTTCCCTGATGAAGAGAAGCAATAATTGAATTTCAGACTCAGGTTTCCACTGCAGAAACGTCTCCCTCATGTTTTCTGCCAGATTTTCTCTGTTTTTAGTGTCTGACCCAACCTGAGCAACATCTTCCACATGTTTGACGTTTCTATTCTTAGCACTCTGTCATTCAGACCAGATTATGGAGCGGACAGCTCACGCTTGTCCTTTTTGCTGCGTTTGGTCTTCATGCTGTTTTCCTCTGATGTTCTCCTAGAAACAAGCAAAGTCTTCTCAGAACAGCTGCTTCTGGTTGGGTTGGTTCTGCTGCTGCAGCGTTTCAGAGCATTATCCAGCCGTTTTCTCCCAGGCACATGCAGATGTTTGCTTTTTTTATTCCTCTTAGTCACCACCGCAGCACCAAAGCTGCAGCCAAGACATATTTTGGCTTCACAAGCTTCTATTTCAGCAGTTTGGTTCGTTTTGCTTTGAACTCTGAAATGTGACGCTGGTTTGGAGCAATCTGCTGCTGCAGAGGTTTAGGGAAAAAGAAAAGCAAAAGGTCACAAACGTTTGAATGTTAGTCGCTTTGTGCAGAACCTCAGAGTTTCTAGCTTTATGTTTTCATATGCTGAGTTAATGGATTAATGGGTTAATGGATTGTCCCATGTCCCTCATCACATTAACACAAACATTTTTTAAAACTTTTTTCACACCATGATTTCCATGTTGTCTGTCTTCACCGTTCCTCTCTGCTTGCGGCTCCTCAGACGTACATCGGCTCCATCCTGGCCGCGGTGAACCCGTACCAGCCACTGCCCGGCCTGTACGACCGGCCCACCATCGAGCTCTACAGCCGCCACCACCTCGGCGAAATCTCTCCACACATCTTCGCGGTGGCCAACGACTGCTACCGCTCGCTGTGGAGGAGGCAGCAGAACCAGTGCGTCCTGATCAGGTGGGTCATCCGGGTCTTTTTCCACTGAATCACCGATACTCAGAAAAACAAATACATAAAAGCTGAGAATCTCTTTGGATTGTCTGATTGGAACCTTAATCAAACCGTCCCATTAAGACAGTTGCAAAGTCGGCCTTCTATCACCGGCAGAACATTTCCAGGATTAGAAGACTGATGTCTCAGCATCAGAGAAACTCATCCATGTTTTTATCTTTATTCACATTGGTTACTGCAACAGAGCCTTCACAGGTCTGCCTAAAAAAATCCAGAATGCTGCTGCCGACGTTCTGACTAAAACCAGGAAGATGGAGCACATCACCCAGTTCTTCACTGAGAGAATAGACCTTAAACTACTGCTGGTAGTTTATAAAACACTGACTGGATTAAAGATCTGCTGCTGTTGGATCAAAACTTCCAGAAAACTGCAAAACAGCCGAAACACTGAGTTCCTTTAAGTCGAGGCTAAAATCCCACCTGGTCAGAGCTGCTTTTGATTAGCAGTAACTTTAGCACTGATCAATATATTTGATATTTATGATGATTTTGATGACTACATGATGTTTTATGGCATCTTACCTGCCTTGTTGCTGAAATCTGCTACACAAATAAACATAACTTGATCTGAGCGAAGATAAATCTGCAAATTTTTAGTAAAATTGCCCCTTCAAATTTTATAATTTTTTTAACAGAAATAAAACTTTTCTCCACCAAACCTCACCTGGCATCTCTAACAGCTAATATTTGTTCCCTGGCATCTCGCTCTCAGTCCAGCTGTGTGGTCTCTTCTACGCCAACTTTCAGTAAAAACTGCAAACAGCTGTAATTTTCCCAAAATACGCATGATTATATAAAAGTGTGCATAAAACCAGCCTGTGGCGTCGTCAGCCTGTCCCTCCACCAGACGTTTGTCCGTTTGGTGGGAGGAAGTCGATGCGTCGGCTGCAGCCCTTGTGGGTGACTGCAGATGATTTATTTCAGCTTGTTTAGGCGGGTAAGTCGTGTTATTGTCGGTCATTTTGGCTGGAACTGAAATGCTGGAGACGGTTGGTGAGCCTCAGCCTTTTGCTCGAGGCAAAAGTCCAGCAGTTTTCTGACAATTAGCTGCCGTTGAGTTGAAAGCCGGCCGTTTCATCGGATAATCAGACACATGTGGTGCTTCTAAAATCAACCTAAACACGTTTTACAACCTATAAAGTTAACAGCTGCTTTGGTTTCTGCGTAACAAATTAATAAGATACTTACAAAAAAACGTACAAAATAACATACGTTGGAAGTTTATTTTTAAAAATAGCAGCTCTACAGAACAATTCAATAAATTAGAATATTATTATAAATTCTATTTACTTTTATAGATTAATCACAAATGAAAATTTGAGTGCCTTTATTTCTGTTAATTATGGTGATTTCCCACTTCATGAAAACAGAACATCAAACTTTGAATGTTACAACAAACCAGCAAAAAACTGTTTAATTACTGAAACGTAAAAAAAGTTTGTTTAATATGTCATAAAAGGTTCTTATTTTCAAAAAGTTATTTTAATCTGACAAACTAGACTCAACTGGATGTTTAATCTAATTTATTAAATATGATTCCAAAAATTATTTATGAAAAATAAAAATATTAGTATGCAAGTAAACAAGACACATTTCTAAAAGAAAAATTAAATAATGAAATAAATAACTACTAACTTCATAATCAAAACATATAGGCCCTTAGAAACAAATGCATTTAAAAACTTAGAAACTGTTGTTTTTTTCACACATAAAATGATAGAAGGATATTTTCTAATATGTTTATTACAGAAATAACCATTTGTAGGAAATGATCAGCATCACATTTAACTATTTAATGTTTTTAATAGTTTTGACCGTCATCAAACATTGAGATTTATCCTGGACATCAGGAATAATCTGAGGTTGAAGTTGATGATCAGATAAGTAATCAAATGGAACCATGAAGAACTGTTTCACGTCATTAAACTCAGTGGACGTGTTTTTATGTTTAGTTCTTTGTAAATGAAGAACTCAGTGCAGCAGATCAAAGATGTATTTTAATGGAAAGTTTGCACTCGGTTTGCTTTGACCGTCTTTAACCCGATAAAAGTTAAACCCAGTAGATTTTATGTCCTGCGTTGCTGTGAGTGAGACGCTCTGAAAGCTGCGTGCCGCCGCATGCAGTCTCTCCTCACATGTTCCCTCGGTCGTCTGCTGGTGTAATTTGCCTCCGTCCTTCTGTTAAGGGAGCAGAAAGGCCTTTTGTGTGGCAGGATGTCGGTCAGTGGGAGGAATATGCGCCGTGGCGCGGCAGAGCAGGCGTAAACACAAACATGTCCCACTGCTGCACAGAGCTGCGTTTCTGTCTGCAGATCTGCTTTGTGTTCCTTCACGTCTCATTGATTCCTCTGACTTTTATTGCTACAACAAAGCTTCTGCTTTTCAGGAAGGAAATCATTATTTCCTATGGATTTAACACATTTTAGACTCATTTTGGAGGCCTGGAGTTTATAAAACTATTAGTGTATCACAGAATGCGACCAGAAGAGGAAGAAAAGAGGATGGATGGATGGATGGATGGATGGATGGATGGATGGATGGATGGACGGACCGACGGATAGATGGTTGGATGGATGGATGGATAGATGGTTGGATGGATGGATGGATGGATGGATGGATGGATGGATGGATGGATGGATGGACGGATGGATCGATGGATGGACGGATGGATGGATCGATGGATGGACGGACGGATGGATGGATGGATGGATGGATGGATGGATGGATGGTTGGATGGATGGATGGATGGATGGATGGATGGATGGATGGATGGATGGATGGATGGATGGATGGATGGATGGATGGAT
>CAEFZX010026013.1:0-40012 GCA_903066825.1 Alfaro cultratus
ATATATATATAAAGTTTTTTTGTTTTTATTTATTATTCAAGTAAAAGTAAAACAGTCATTTTTTATTTTATTTTATTTTTTTTTTTAAAACAAACCCCAAAAATCTGAAAGGTGTGGCATGTATTTCCATTCAGCCCCATTTTTTCATTTGTGGCCTCTCTGCCAGCGTTGCGCATTTGATTATGTCTGGACTTTGACTGAGCCCTTTTATCATCTCAGTTGTATCCCTCCCAGCCATCCTATTGTAGCTGTATTCAGCTAGCATTATGTTTAGGGTTGTTGTCCTGCTGGAAGGTGAACTCTTTCCCAAGCATGACGCTGCCACCACCATGCTTTACACGTAGGCCAGTTTTTGTCTCAGCTAATCAGAGCAGCTTCTTTTAAAATGTACAGTTTTCATTGTATGACCCGTAGCAGACTAACTTCTTATTTCTTTCTCCAGATTTTTCTTGTGTTTGTATATGTTTTTAATCCAGTTTACAATAATTTGTGTTGGTTTATCACGTAAAATAGCAATAAAACTTCCCTACATGTTTATGTTTTCAGCTTATTCTCACAAACGTCACTTTGTTCGTGTCGTGACGTTGACGTTGTTACAGGGTACGGTAAACGGACATCTGTCTGTCTCCTTCTGACGGACTTTACATTTCAACCACTTCCCTTTCTCCTCTTCAAGTCGGTGCATTAACAGTCCACTACGCGGAACTTCTGGGTTTTCTGCACATTCACTGATGTTACGGTGCTGCGGAGGGAAACATCTGATGAGAAAAATCAGCCATAACACCGGAACACGTGATTTATAATTTTGGAACTTCCTCAGTTTTGCAGGCAACTTTTGCATCTCCCCCCAGATTATTATTATTAACAGGAGGAAACATTATTGCCTCAGAGAGGAGCGGCCCTAATTTACACAGTAGCGTGGCACAGACTGAGATTTATTGCAGAAATGGCACATTTCTCAATGTCCATGTCCGTTGTGGCAGAAGCTGGACGCTGCGAAGACTCAACTGTGTGTTTTCCTCACCGCTCAGTTGAGAACAATGGCCTGTGGCTCGTTTCACAGGTGAGCGTTTCCCACATTGCTTATACAGGCGGACACGGGTTGATTACAAGCAAACACAATCCATCCGGAGGGCACGCGAGACTGTTGCATAACCACACTCCGCGCGCGGGGTTATCTATAAATGAGAGGGAAACAACAAAGGTGATCACATTTGGAGCCTGGACCTCAAAGTGTGCGCAGCTCAAGATGGATAAAGGCTGGTGGAAACTGACCCTGGCTCTTCTGGTTCTGCTGGTCAGCACCTATGCAGAAGGTGAACATTACCTGCTTCTTACTTTTATTTTATTTTATTTATTTTTTACACGCACTGTGTTTTGTGATAAAAATCATTCTTTGGCTCATTTGTTATTATTTCTTGATCCATAATGAAGAAAAACACTTTTAAGTGGATGATTGTGTTAAGGTAATGGAAATTATTTTTTGCAAAACTCAAGGTCAGCTGGGCTTATGTAACCTGGTTTTCAGCACAAGGCAGAAAGGATCCGGTTACACTTACAAATAACATGATTGGGAACATAATAATCCTCTAAAATCGTGTTAGGCGTCTTAGTAAATTCTGCAGAGTTAAATCAACTCTATGCCGAGTCTATTCGGTCCTTATCAGGATTGGTGTTAATTCAACTGTTTTCAGAGTTATTTCAACAATAGTTTGAGTAGTTATAACTTTTTCAAGTGTTAAAACTGCTCAGTTTCTTGTTGAAATAAGTCTGAAAAGAGTTAAATTAACACCAATTCTGATAAGGACCAAATAGACTCGGCATAGTGTTGATTTAACTCTGCAGAATTTACTAGAAGCTAAAAGTTTACTACTATTTAATCTAATGCTGGGAATAACCAGTATTGTTTTCCAGCCTTTACCTGAGCAAAGTCAGAATTATAATTTTTCTATGAGTCTGTTGCACACGTATTTGTATTTTTTTTTGGCTTTACCTTTATAAGTAGTACTATAAAATGTTCAACAACATTTTGTTGAGGACTTGGGATTCTCATCTGACCAGATTTCACCTCTTTTTTTTTTTGCTGTGAGGTTTTAGACAATGATTTATATTTATATTTTGTCAATGGTCTTTTTTTTTTCCCTCAGAGGAAGAAATTTTTGCTGACCCCAGAAAAATTATTTCTGTCTGATTTTGTTTCAATTTGGACAGCCCAAAAAGGGGAACTTTAAAGAAACTTACTGTAAATGAGTTAATTAGTTTCAGTGACCAGAAATGGCTTTATGCAGGAAGATTCAATGTTATGACTTCAGCTTTTTTTTTAAAGAGTAATATCAACTATTTCAATTTAAAGCTATTAAAAACATTTATTCATTTATTTCAAAAAGAACAAATCAACTTTATTTTATTTGGGCCAGAGCCACAGTTTTGAGCCATACATTGTCCAAAGAACCAAATGTTTTGTGGACACTTTATTCTTTGGACCTTTGGACACTTTGTTGAACGGACAAAAATTACACCTTTTGTTTTAGCCCAAATCTAGCATTCAGTGTTCAAACTTAAAACACATGTTTAAAGCGTCTATTTTTGCCGGAAATTATACTTTATATTAGTTTTTGTCAAGAACATCGCATTCAATCTTAAAACTTGGAAAGGATATTTAACTTATTTATTTTTAGTTTTATCAGCAGTGTTAAAACTCAAAAGACATGTTAAAAAAATTTGTTTTTCAGTCAAAATAATTCGTCCCAATAGTAGAATATTTGCCTTCCCCTAGAAAAGACTTTATTGGAAAGGTTGACCACAGCATTTCATATGCTATAGTAATAATATACTTAAAAAACAGTTTCTGGAACAAGAGATAAAAGGGTTCAACAACAAGCTAACATTAGTTGAATAGCCATTTTACAGACTGGTTTTAAGCTAGGACATTGCCAGCTAAATGCATCCGTCTTTGGAGAACTTCAGTTTCAGCTTTACCATTTACCTCAATGTTGGTTATCAAAAGGTGCTTATTTTAATATGCGAAAGAAATGTTTTTTGTCTCCAGCCTCCTTTTCATTCCACATGGAAGCCTTCATCAGGGCTGTGAAGCAGATCGAAGATGAGGACCCTGGCTCAGATCCAGCTGCTGTGTTGAAGAGGTTGCGCAGAGCAGCTGGCCTAAATGATGCCTTCATCCGACGCTTCCTTCCAGACGCTCAAGCTGCTTCTGAAATGCCTGCTAACCTCTCAGAATACTTTTGCAAGGCTGTGCATCACAGGGTGCTGGAAGATTTCAAAGAAGAAGGCGTGGTTCTGACCCCAGACGGTACCACGGTAACCGTCGCACCGCTGCTCTTGGGCATCGAGGCGGGGATCCTCAAGACTAAACGTCAAGCTCTCTTCCAGCTCACTCTTGCCAAAGATCTTGGTGTTTCGTTCAGACGTCATTCTTCAGGCACACATCACCTCGGGCCTGATGGATGCTGGAACAGCGTAACATCTCCTCAAGTCTTCACGCTCTCCGGCAAACCAAATCTGTTCACGGTAGCTCAGATCAATGGAAGAATGGACGGCATGATATTAGGGACGGAGATTTCAGCCAATTCCAGTCGTCCTCTCAAGCTCAGCAGTCTGTTGAAGGAGTACTATAGCCACCGAGTGGACAGGAAGGGAATGGACAGTGCCCCACGTCTCATCAGTCAACGTCGCAGGGAGAACTTCAAACTTTTGGTCTTCCCTTTTCCCCTGATGAGAAAGACAATGACGACTGTGGACCTGCAACAAAGACT
Source organism: Alfaro cultratus (assembly GCA_903066825.1). NCBI lineage: Eukaryota > Metazoa > Chordata > Actinopteri > Cyprinodontiformes > Poeciliidae > Alfaro > Alfaro cultratus. The sequence goes on from CAEFZX010026013.1 coordinate 3,774, forward strand.
AACAGGACAACCAAAGATGAAGGTGGACACTAAGACGAAGCTGAGGGCTGTGGTGAAAAAGGCAATGAATGAGTTTGTTCACATGTACCTGGGTAAGCATGAGCTCAGACCAACGAACTGAAAGATTTGAAAGAATTCAAGAACAGAAAAGAATGTTGTAAGTAAACATTTAATGTCTTTTGTGTCTTCATAGATTGCCCGCCCATCATTTCTCGATGTATGTGGGGCGCTGAGCCATACAGAGGAACACCCACCAACCTCTCCTTGCCTCTGCCCTTCTTATTCATCCATCACACCCACACACCAAGCGAGCCTTGCTTGACCTTTGAGAAATGCTCTGCAGACATGCGAGCCATGCAACGCTTCCACCAAGAAGAGAGAGGCTGGGATGACATTGGATATAGGTAAACTCCACAGCATTGTAAGATTACTTCTGCATGCCAAAGGTACGGACTAATCTTACAATGAAATCCTTCTAAAGCTTTGTTGCTGGCTCTGACGGGTTCATCTACGAGGGCCGGGGCTGGAACATCCAGGGAGCCCACACCTACGGACAAAACTCTAGAGGCTACGGCGTGTCCTTTATTGGGGACTACCAAACCAATCTGCCGTCTCAGCATGCCATGAGTCTGGTGAGAGATCAGCTGGCATCCTGTGCAGTAGGCAGAGGTGGGCTAGTGTCCTCCTACACCATCCAAGGGCACAGAGATGTGGTGAGCACAACCTGTCCAGGAGACGCCTTCTACGAAGAAATCAGTGGCTGGAAACACTTTGGGGTACGTAGGAATCCTCCATTATACTAAGCAGTGTCTCTAGGAATGGTAAGACGGAGAAAATTCTGAGCTCTAAGAAATGAAGCTGAAAACATAATGGTTGCGTTTTTTGTTTTTTTTTTTTAATTAAACTTCATTAGAAATGAGTCTTGAAAGTGGTTAGTTGTCAGTAACCATAAGATAGAGCTGATCAATTAGCAGTTATCAGAATATTGTGGCATAGGGCTGGATGATAAACATATAACAACATATGAGTTTTACACCAGTCGATATGAATAATTATTGGCTAGTTTTTCTTTTAAATTTATGAAATACCACCAGTCTGGTGACGTGATCTTTCCTGTTTTATCCTCAGTTTTCACGCTGTTTTTTTAAAAATTTTTTACGCAGTTTGGACGCATGGTGGCAAAACTTTCAATAGCAAGTTACTCAAGTTGTTGCTAGGTAACCAATGAGTGAGTTAGCTCATGCCACAGACCTAGCTTAGCTGGCCTTGAGAGGTTGAGTGGCTAAACTCTTTCCTCTGCCTACATCTCCCAGAATGCCATGCAGTTATGGATTGGAGATCAGTGAAATTATTGAATATCTTACAAGATGTATTATCTATTGCTGTTGACGACATGTCTATTGCGATATTTATCATTATTGGTTTATTGTCTGAATGTACTGTTCTTCTGTATGTAAAGCCAACTCTCTACTTTATTCCTTCATACTTAAAGTTAGTTAATGATACAGATTCTTCGGGGATGGTATTTACTTTATTTGTCCATTGGGATTTTATTAAAAGTATCTCCCTTCAAAAGCTTAAAGCCCTAAAATGTTAGTTACCGAAGACTCGGATGTCTCTTCACCACAGTGGGCCGACTCAAAAGTTCAAGGTTGCCTCAAGAGAATCAACTCCTCGGACACAATGTTTTGTTTCTGTTTCATCCTGCAGCTCTTAAACACCTCAGTAGATACTGAAGTTTCCAAATCTCACCATACTGAGAGACATTGTAAAATATTTGTACAAGAGAACTTGGATGCTTTTCCACTTTTCTTAGTTTTGAAGTTGCACCATAGTTTAAGACACTTGAGTCTTGTATATTTCCTTCACACTTCCACAATTTGTGTCATAAAATCTTCGCGAATGCAACGTTCATTAAAGTGTTTTTTACAGTGTTGATTAAAAGTAAAAGGTTTGGTCTGTTGACATTTATTTTCTTACATATTTATTTCTTCTTTACAGAACGTCAAGACACAAAAACCATGAGCATGGGAAGCTGTAAATGAAGACAAAAAAAAACATGCAATAAAGATTTTTTCTGCTCCTATTAATCATGTATTTGTATTGGTCTAACCTGGAAAATGAAAAAGTATGAGATATTCAATGAGTGTGAGCACCCTGGCAAGGCCTCCTTTGTGAGGGATTTCCTTGATGATTATGGGGTATTTTAAGGAAATGCTTTAACAGTAAAATGCTAATTTTTTTATCCAGTAAAGTTTTAGACGGAAACCCACATCCTACAGGGCCAGGAGTGGCTAAACCGTGTTCTAGAAACGGCTTGGGCAATTGAAAGCTCTTTAAAGATGCAGTAGGTAACTTTTATAAACAATTATGTTTTTACATATGCGTTAGAACTGTCAACATGTTGTGACAGAAAATCTATGAAAAATCAATTTCCTCCTGAGCTACTATCGCCATCTGAAGAAATGCACTGCTCCAGAACAAAAACAACCAATCAGAGCCGGGAGGCAGGTCTTATCGCTGTCAATCAATCTCATGTGCCAGTTGCTAAATGTGCTAATGGCAAAGAAACAACCAACAGGAAAACCATTAATCTGCCGTCATCAGTGGCTATGGTAAATAGCTTTAGTCTTTACAACAGGCTATGCTAGCTACAGCGTAGCAGAGAGAAAGGGGAGGGAGTGAGAGGGCTGGATGAGCAGCGCCACAGGGAGGATGACTGACAGCGCTAAGACCCTCCTCCTGGCTCTGACTGTTTCTCATTAGCACTGGGAGAAGAGCTAAATCTTTTTCAATGACAAAAAAAATATTTTGATTTTATAAAAGTTACATACTACAGCTTCAAGTTAAGTTGGTTGGCATCTTATTGGTTAAGACTCTAAAGACCCCTTGTTATCGTCCAATCATGTTTGGTTGTTGTCTTTTGATAGCTTTAATTATTTCCGGTAATAAAAGTAAATTCAAACAATTTTAATAATATAATTCATGTTAAATCAACGCAAGACCAATGAGTAGTTTCATTACTATTGCTAATTAAGTAGATAGTACTTTATTCTATCATGTCAATAAAAGAAACGTGAGTCTATGTTAGCTTATTTGGTTTATGCAAATTCAAAGTCCTTCCAAATCCCATTTTTTTCAGACCATGTGAAGCGAAAGAATCAAAGCCTGCAGATTGTGCATTTCCTGAGGCAGCAGATCTATAATAATCATTCCCAAACGTAGCTTAACAAGACTTGCACCAACATGACTCCTGTTATAACAGATGAATTACTGCCTCCTCTAAGCGGACCATTTTCTCTCACAGCCCCTTGGTCGTTGCCCATGTTTTCATAAGAAAAACCAAACTGCTGCCTTTTTCAGCGTCATAGAGAAGACAGAGTCTGTTTCCTAAGCAAACCTTCGGCACTGGAAACATTTGCACGGCCTTCCACTGATTGCACTATCATGCCAACAGTTGCAAACGTTCCCAGCTGACTCCGCATTGAAATCTTGTATCTCATACAGACTTCTTGTTCAGTCAGCACTTCTGCTGCTCATGTCATTGACTTTTTGGCTCAGACTGCACCGATCTGCGCATCCGCAGATGCTCGAGTGCAAAAGATTTGAATTTAAATGGACACAAATCTCACCACAGTGTGACAGCTTTATGTCCTCTGTGGGAATGGCAACATCTATGCACATTGGCTTGAATTCTGCACATTTAAATACGACCAAATGAGATTAGGTAAGAATATGGAATCTTATTATAGCACTGAAATTAAGTTTTTGGATATAATGATGTCAAACTTGTATGACTTAGAGCATTTTTAATTGTGAAGATATTTTGAATGTAAGACCATGAATCTGTATTTTAGCCTAATTAGCACAAATATACAGCAGCACAATTTCACCTATAAACAAGCACATATTTTAGGATAGATTTCCTGTTAGCTCATTGCTGGTTAATTTTCTACAGAAGATAATTAGCGCAACTGAAACCCCCCCCCAAAAAAACCTACTAAAGAATAAAAGAACAAATAACTTTTTTAAAATTATTTTTAGAATTTTGACTTTTCTTCAAAATTTTGATTTAAAAAAGTCTAAATTAAATTTCCCCCTTCCTCCCAGCAGCCCTAACCCTCTTTATGTAATCGTCAGTGCTCTTGTAAAAACGGTATGTACTTTTCTCTTATTTTTTCCTGTTGTTTTTATTTGAATATATGTTTTTCTACTTACCTATTACTTTGCTGCTAGAACAAGAATAGAAAAAGCAGTTCACATATCATATTTATATCATATATTTATTATGTAGCAGAATTATAGATATATAGATCCATTAATGATTTGATGGTAATTTATTTCAGACAGACGTTTCACCAACAAAACATAATAATAAAGACTTACTATCTAATTTACATACTCAAATACATGTAAATACACCACTTATTCGGTGACTCCATTTTATTCTTCAAATAAAATATTTTAGTTCTTTACTAATTGCAGAAAGGGCTCAGGAGGTGTCAGGATGCCTCCTGGACGCCTCCCTGGTGAGGTGCTCCGGTCACGTCCCACCGGGAGGAGGTCCCGGTGGAAGACCCAGGACACGTTGGATGGACTATGTCTCGGCTGGACTGGGAACGCCTTGGGATTCCCCCGGAAGAGCTGGAACAAGTGGCTGGGGAGAGGGAAGTCTGGGCCTCCCTTCTGAAGCTGCTAACCACGAGACCCGACCCTGGATAAATGGAAGAAAATGAATGGATGGATGGATGGATGGCTTTATTTATGAAGTGTGTATGTGTTGTGTTTGGGGTGGGTGAAAGAGGCCTTCGCCCTGAACGCCATTCCTGCAAGGACCGCCACTGTTTACCAACTCCCCAAAACATGACTTTCCCCTGTAGTTACATGTATTAAAGGAACTGTGCCTCTTTGATGGCCAGTAGGGGGCGCCAACGCACCGACTAATAATCAGAAGTTGATTGATTTCCTGTCTGTATTTATTTTTAAACGAATTTATCGACAAAAACAGACGTAGCAGACGCTTTTCTCGCCAAACCAGGGACAAATATGCGTCCAACAATGTGTATATGTGAGTACTTACATTACAATATATGAGATAAACGTTATAAGTTCAACATAATATGGAAGAACATAATTTAACAATTGACGTCACCTAAAAAAAAATTACGTTAATAAGAAACATCACGTTAGACGGTAGGTTTGCTAACTTTATAGCTATTCACCAGTAAGAAAATATTTGTCCGGACATTTAAATAAAGACGCACATAACATATCTAAGCAGATAACATGTGTAAAGACCGACAGTTGTAAAAGTTTGGCTAATTGAAGTCGCCCCCCCGGTGGGTTTTCCTCTCCCAACTCTTTCCGTCGCCCTCCCCGCTGACGTTACGCACGCTGCCTGCCGTGGCGTGCCTGCGAGCTGAATAACATGGAGTCCTCCGCCTGGCACCTCCGAGGAGGGAGCCTGCCGAAAGACCCGAGCGGCAACTAGAGACCAGGGCGGGAGCTGGTCCGCGCGGAGCCCGTCGGAGCCTCGCGCGAGCATCGGCGCGGCTCGTAGAGCTCCGGATCCCGGCCCAGAAACTATGACGGACGGCGCTTAAGACGAGCGTCAGCCTCGCCGTGCGACCCCGCAAAACCAGGCCGATTTCAGTGAGTAGTCGCTCTTAAGAAAACAGCTGCACTTTCTTTCTCTTTTCTTTCTTTTTTTTTTTTTTTTAAGTCTGCACGGATGTATTGTCGTGCCAATCACCTGACCGCCTGGATCGATACGAGCCACGTCTTCGGAGGCGACAGAGGCGAAGCCCAGGGGAACATCTCGATCCGTTTCCCTGCTTTTCTAGAGGGGGCAGCAGGCAAGGGGAGGACATGGGCCTGAATATAAAGGCCACTTATTTATGTAACCATCTGGGCGCCCCATTTGATTCTTAAATACCAGACATATTGTTAAAAATAGGTCAGACGGCACGAAAAGACTGGAGCTGGGGGAATAGGACCAGGCAGATTCTTCAGATTTCATTGTTCCTATGCTTATTTGCAGCTCTGTTTGTCAATGCATGCACATTCCTGCACTGGAAGTTTCTTGCAGTGAAGAACAAACAAACAAAAAGTTAAGTTTGAGTTTGTGCTTCCAGACTCAGAGGAGGTTGCACAATGTAGGGAAGCTGTTTGCCGGTGGGACTCCATACTGTCCTCTGGGGGACCATGGAGCCAGATGGGCAGCCCCTGACCCCAGGGACCAGCAATGGGCCCCTATCCTACGGTTCAGCACAAAATCCTACCGCCGCTAACTTCCTCAGCTGCAGCTTAGAGGTAAGACCTGCGCCGCTTCGTTGTTGATGTCGTTTCCCAACATCAGACCATCGTCACTGATCTGCGTTTCTGCGAACTAGTCCTCATGTTCTCCAAATCTGAGCGACGGCTTGATGACGGCCAACTGCGCGTGGGAGCTAGATGGAGAGGACGACCCAGTGCAGGCGGCCGCAGACCCGCAGAGGGACGCACAGAGGAGATTCAAGACCTCAGCCTTTCCTTCCTCTCTAAGTTGGGACTCGGACTCAGAGAAGGAAGCTCTAGATGGTAACATTTGTAACAATTATAAGACATATCAGAAGCTACAAAATAGCACCAAAGTGCAGTCTGCAACACAGCTAGAAACAGTTCAAAACATCAGTGTGTTTGTCATTGGCGATGCACCAATCGATCTGCAGGGAACTGAAATTAGGACATTTTTCCCACTGATTTATTGCTAACTGGGAGTCAGCAGGGATGTGTTCTTACTCCCTGAACTTTTTTAGAATTTGTCACATTAAAACCACAAACCTCAACGCATGTATATATATATATATACACACACACACACACATGCACACACACCCACACACACACACACACAGTTCTGGAAAAAATGAAGAGCCCACTTCACTGAGGCCCATTGAAAACCTCATGGATATTCCACCCAATATTGATTTCTGAACCCGTTTTCTTTGCATTATTTGAGGTCTGAAAGCACTGGATCTTTTTCTTTATTTTGACCATCTCTCATTTTCTGCAAATAAATACTAAGTTTTTGCTTGGAATTTCAGAGACATGTTGTCGGTAGTTCATAGAATGATCATTTTACTCAAAAAAGTAAAAAGTGAAATCAGAGAAACTGATCATTTTTAGTGATCTCTTAATTTTATATCTCAAGAGCCACATGTGGCTCTAGAGCTACAGCTTCTAGATTTTATTTAGAAGAATCAGATTTAGAGGAACACCTTTGCATGCTGTAGCTTTCAGATTGTTATTTGTAGGAAGAAGTGAAATCCCTCTATAATCTGTTGTTTTACTTAAATCTTAGTCAAATGTTTAGAAGTTTGTTGAAACATCTCTAAGAACGAAACATAATCTCTATGAAGAAACTGTTTCTTTTATGTTTAATATTTCTTCTGGATACTTGGTTAATTAGAACAAAATTTTCAAAGAACAGCTTGTAAAAGTCCTAAAAATATCTGGATTGGCTGGATTGGTGCATCTCTACTTATTGTTTTTGTCTTTTTACTGTTATTGATGTTATTTCTAGTCAGAAGTCTTTGCATTTCAAGTTGCAACCCGAGTAGTTTTAACAGTTTTTTTTTTCTTTTTAAGCCGTGAAGTGATGTTTCTGTGGTTGTGCTCTCTCTGCTGTGATGTTGTCAGAGGAGGCGCTCCAGCACTTTTCCAACCCTCACGGTCTGGCCACCCACAGCCCGGGATCTCCTTCTGCCGGACTCAGGTGAGGAGGGGGCTGGAGGTTCACGCAGCTATCAGAGGTTAAACAAGGTAACCAATGTTACGTAAGATCTGGCAATCTTTAACCAAAGGGGAAGTCACGGTTTTCTCTTCACTTCAGATTTCTATAATGATTATTTAAACTGAAATTGTCTGAAGTGTTACAAAGTCCGAAGTCTAAATTCATGGAATGTGTGAACTGGAATGTCTTGTCTGTGGCCTCGACTTTTAGTCTGTGACAGATTACAAACGAGATAGAAATCACCCAGAACTGAAAATAAGCAGTTTACGAACGGCGTTTACGGACAAAGCGACTTCTGAGTTCAAATGAAATGCAGCAGATTTGGAAAATACGCAGTAAAGGACCAAACGATCTCAAACCAGCGCTGGTCTTTTCTGCTGGTGTTTTATCTTAGCCTAAGGGGCGTAACTAACAAAACAATCATCCATACCGCTATGGATTGTTTTTCCTTTTTGTGCGACTGTCTGTTAGCAGTGGAAGCCCATCGAGATGATTGTGCGCAAATTCATTAGTTGTTGATATTTTCTGTTGTTTAGATGTGTTAGAAATATGCAAAATTATGAATACGTGCTGAAATAATGACATTAAGAGGGGATCCAGCTACATAGCTAGCATGTTCTGCAGCACACAGTAAATGCCTAAATTCTAAAATAAAATTTTGCAATTTTATTCTGAAGTTATTAGTGGTTGTGTGAACTAGGCCTGCACCGATTGGAAAATGTGTGCCAACATCAGTATCCAATATTAATATTGCTGTTATGCCCAATAACCAATATTTATTGATATCATTTACATTTGATATATTTCACTATCCTGTCGACACCTTAAAAAAACCATACTGCTGACCTCCCTCCCACCTTCAGAAACAATCGGCAATAAGAAGGAAATAAATGTCGATTGTTAATATCGACCCAGATTTATAGAATATTTAAAAGATTTTATGTGTAATAAAGTGGAATGGCATTTAGAAAATTTTTTATTTTTTTTTTTTTGGTAGTGGTAACTTCAGCGTATGAATGTGGTAATGTTTTCAATAGACTGATTATTCCCAGCTTTACTTTGGCTATTTCTTTGGTACATTGCCTTTTTAAAGAATTCAAAGAAACATTTTTTTGTCTCATCTGACTGGTGTATAATCTTTCAAATGCAAACTTTCAATTGACTTAGTCTTGTGTGTTGAGTGTTGTGTTTTAATTACTTATTTTCTACATTAAAATAACTATAAATGCTTATTCTGTTCTTTACTGAAACTCTTTGTGAGTAGTGTTTACCCTCCGGACAATTCTTCTGATTAGATTTTTTGACTCTAGACTTTTAGAAATATTAGGAACAGCAAATCTTGGGTGGTTTATGGTGAAATGATTTTTTTTCCCACTTTCAGATCATGCCCTCAACAGTGCTCACTGGAACATTCAGAGGTTTAGAAATAGGCTTGCAACCAATGCCATCAGTATATGTTGCAACAGTTAGGTTGCAAAGGTTTTGAGCGTAGTCTTTGCCTTTACTCTTCTTGTGCAATACCTTGGTAATAAGAAACATTTGCTGTAGGCCATGAATTGGGACTAAAGCAGCTAGTATTAATGTGAACTGACAGCAGGCAGGATTGCTTTCTTAATACTGATGGATTTTAGATGATTTTAGTCCTATGACGATTTTAAGTCTAAGCCTTTTTGCAACACATTTTCTTTGTTTTCAATACTTATGCCTCTTGTCATTTCAACGTCCAGTACTGAATTTAATGAAGCAGAATCGGTGTTGATTCATGAATTAATTACATGGGCACAGTCACAGTTTTCTTGTGAAAATTAACATTTTTATAAGAGAAATGTTGATAGATTCAGTGTGGTTTACACTTTTTTTTGTGAAAATAATGGGTTTTTGATTAAAATCTGAAACAGAATCTCATTAAGATTTCATACAAGTAAAGAGGATCTTCATATATAAATGCAAGCTTTTTTATTCCCCCCCCAGGCTGTTTTCATTGAGGTTGGCAGGAAATTGTCTCAGTTCATCTGTTTTATTGACTATTTAAACCTCATTTGATTTTGGCAGTGCTGCCGAGTTTAAACAGACAGTCGACCTACAATCCAGACCAAACCGTTCTGAGAAATGTTGCCTTACTTGGCATTAGTCTCTGTGCTGCTAGCTACTTGTGTCCATTTCTTCTGTACGTAGTGACCAAAGAATCTTCAAAAACATTGAAGATGAAAGATTTCACTTTACTTTCGCTATCATCTGCTTGCATGAGATGCTGAATTTGATTGACAATCAAAAACCTCTGAATTTTCATTAGCATAGTCACAGAGTGTGACTTTATGAACTTTATTTTAAATGGCATTGCACACCATGATGAATGATCATAGTTTAGTTCACACACACTCATCAGACCTGACTATTCACACACATTTAAATACTTTCACCAAAGCCCTTAAAAACACCTTGCTATATTCTGGGACTTGACTCTTGATCTGGTTTAAATGACTCCATTTTCCTTACAGACTGCATCAGAGAATCTTCAAGATATGTATGTTTTAATTACCTTGCCTAACGTTCAATAAATAATTGTATTAAATGCGTACTGCTTCAGGCAGTGAGATATTTTGTATATACGATTATAATATAATAATATAATAGATTCTAATTTTCTAATTGGCTGTGTAGTGAGGCGTCGCCACACGTTTCCATAATTTCTCCTCTGATTGGCTGATCAGTCCCTCCTCTTCAGGAAGCTACAGCTGCCTGAGAATAGCTTAGGTCTGACTGAGGCTCAGGCATTAAAGAGTCAGAGCCACAAGAAAACTTATTCAACGAGTTGGAAGCAGGACTGATCACCGGGTCAAGAATCTGTTGGGAAAAATGTTTTTGGTTGTGACACTGGTATGTGTTTACATTGGCATGAGACTTAAAAACAGCCACTGGCTGAGCAGAATGTGCAACATTTCTTCCATGTCCCATATTGTTGCATTGTGTTTGTGTTGCGTGCAGATCGTGTTGTGGTCGCCCTCCTATGACGGCTCCACCCACTGGAGCCGTTACTCAACTCTAAAGTAAAAGCACTTGAACTGTGTAGAGTCTAGTAGAGCTGAAAAGGGCCATGAGACATTCAAACAACCTGGGCCAGAACCACAAAATCCCTCAAGTCAATAGAGATTCAGAGGGGATAAAGAGTATAAATGCATGTCAGCTTGCTAAAAATAAGCAAAATCCTCTGACCCAAAGTAAAGCACCTTTCAGTGTTCTATCTCTGGTGTTGGACCCAGATGTGTTCCTTCTTCAAATTCCTCTCCTTTTATCCCTACAAATTTTTCAACCTCTAAGTAGCAGCGGGTATTACAACTGAACATTAAACCGTAAAATGATTTTCTTTAAACTCCAGAGAAGGAGACCTCATAAATTTTAGACTTGATCTTTTTCCTCCAAAAGGAAGGAATGCTGGATTTTATTTAGGGCTGTCAACATTCACACATAACACATGCGATTCATCTGAACATTTTAGCGTATTACTGTTACATAATGCAGATTAATCAAACTACCTATTTTGACTTAAAAGCCTCTGTGTCTTTGGGTTTGACACATGGGGATCGACCACAACTGAGAGCATATTTATACTTCAAGCCTACAAAGAAGGCATTAATCACAAAGAGTGTGATTTTAAAAAAAATGTAATCGATTGACAGCACTAATTTTAACACACTGTGTCATTGCATCAAACGGTTGAAGTTAGGGTTGGCAGCATTAAATTCATGACTATAGTATTCCTGTTGGTAGCGGTGGCCCTTAGAAAGAAATGAAAGAGAGTGCCTAGTGACAGTTTCCATCTTCTCAAAAGCCATGTCATTTTTTCCTTTCCAATAGGCTTGATGGTGAGGATGACCCGGAATTTGAGAAACTGCATTCCTTCAGTAGTACGACTGACACATCCACCCCTGCAGAGGGGCGTAGTGACAACAATGAGAGCACAAACAAAGAGGAGCCAAATACAAGTCGACTTGGCCAAACAGAATGTGAGTACCATAAGGTAGAAAGCGAATCTGATACTTCTCTATTCATCAATCTGAATTGCCGTGCTTTCTTCCCAGCAGCAGATAACAGAGTCTGGAGTGTATCCGAGGTTGCTGAGCCATTTCTGTCCAAAAGAAAACCAAAGCAAGCCTCCCCGAAGGACACTGACATCGACGAGGGAGAGACAAAGCCCAAGGGAAATGAAGCCAGGGAGCCTGAGAGAGATGTTTACACCTTCCCTGGAGACTCCGACCCAGAGAGTCCACCTCCTGCTCCATGGGCTCACTGCACTTTCATTCAGCGGTGCAGAAGAAAGAGGGCGCTGCTCAGACCCTTCTCTGGGATTGGATCACCCGAAACCCACAAGTCGGAAAGACTGAGCCCTCAAACATCTAAAACCGACGAGACAGCGGCGCTCAGTCGAGCAGCAGAGGTCTACGAATTTGAGGAAGTCAGCTTTGACGATGGCGAGACAAAGTTCAGAGACAACGACGAGAAGGACGTAGAGGCGGAGGAAAGCGGTCAGGGGGCAGGTAACCAAATCTTCACCTGTGTGGAGTGTAGCATTTACTTCAAAAAGCAGGTTCACCTGCAGGAGCACATGACCGAGCACTGCCAGATTTCCCCCGGCGGAGGCAGGCGTTCAGGCAAGGGCAGCCGCTTGCGATGCGCCGAGTGCGGATGGAACCTGCCGAACCGCCCGGCGCTGGCTGACCACCAAAGAAGGCACCAGGAGTCCCGTCTCAAGATCCTGGAGGAGATTGAGAAACTGAACGAAAACGAAAAGGCAAAAGAATCTGACGCACTGGAGAGCAGAGCAGTGAGGCACGGGTCCGCTGACCCAACTGTTGCACAATATACAGGCGAAATGTCAGATGGAGATATGGGGAAATCTCCTCCTGTATCCACAGCTTCATTTTCAGTTCAGGACTCAGACCCCGCCGTCATCGATGTGGACTCAGTGGCCCCGAGTTTGAGTTCAGTCCGAAGCCCAGCAGTGGCCCACCGCCGTCGCTTTGTCTGCACCGAGTGCAACTTTAGCACAAGAACGTCCCAGGCTCTGGCTAATCACTCCAAGATTCACAAGAGAAAGAAGCAGATCCTCCAACCGCACCCCAGTCAGAAAGTACTGAGAGAACCTGGGAAGATGTCAACTAAGCAGAACAATGAGGCCAGCCAGTCTTCAACGTCTAATGCACAAATATTAAACCTAGCCCCAGATTGCCGCTACCTCTCTGAGTGCAGATCTCCGTCCAACGCTGCTCCCGTTACAAACCAGGGGAACATCACTGCCTCTGAGGACAGTACGACATCGGACCGCGGTGCCGACAGGAGATTCAGGACAGCAGGGAAGTCTTGCGCTGATCGGTCCAAGTTTGGTCCTGAGGCAGATGATGTCACGCTGCCTGGGAGTGAAGCGGAAGAGCAGAAATGGGATCTGTGCGATGAACTTAAACCATCCCTGCGAGAGGCAAGCTCACCTGTGGGAAGGAAGCTGCACAACCCTGGTGAGGCTGTAGGGTAGAACACTTACTTTAGTCTGGATGCTAGACTTTCCAGCAGTTACATTCACCAACATTATACAGGGAAGTCCAGAAATATTCATACCCCTAGCGGATTTAGGCTATAGGCAATCTTTCAGGTTTACCAACATGTTTCCTCTGAGTGAAAGTAAAATAACATTTTGAAGTGGCCTAGTCAGAGTCCAGAGTGGAATCTGATGAAGAATCTGTGAATGAAACTAGATATTAGGGTGATATTAGGCCTTCCAACCTCAAATAGCTCATTGCCGTAGATAAATCCTTGGCATTCAGTGGAAACATCCATAAAGCTCAGCAATTATAGGAAGGTGCTGCTTGCTAAACTGCTAATAAATATTTTTCCATTTAATATTTAGAAAAGTCAAAATAATATTTAATGTAATTTTTTTAATTAAATGGAAACAAAAATTATTAAATTAATTTCTTTTCAAAGTTGACAGTAAGTTGCCTTGATTAAATGCCTGCATCGTTTCAGAAACAGACTCCTTGGTTGAAAAAAACTTATTTGTTGTAGTTATTCTTATGTAAGAGGTATGAATAATTCTGGCCCATTTGATGGCAGTCCAACCCAAACTCTGTACTTTGTTTTATCACCATCTCAAACAGAGAAAATAAGGAAAAAACGTCAAATTCTATATGGTTAAAAAATGCTGAACTTAAAGCTAATTACTCCTCCACTCTGCCAACAGGACAAGCTCTCAGTTTTACATTTAAATTCTCCAAAGCTCAAACGCCTCCTCTTGCTAACGGCAAACTGCTATCAATCAACTGGCAACACAATGTAGCATTTAGCTGCTAAAGGTCAGATCTTTTCCTTTGCTGGTGACAAAGCAGAGCAGAGCTACAGAAATCCGAGTCGCCTTGTTCTCTGTTTGATTTTGTAGCCTGACAATCTTTTAACGTCGACATTTTAACTTTTTATTCTTCTTCTGCATTCATTAATCAATGTGCAGTAAGAGCTTCTTAAAGAACTTCTGCTGGAGCTTTTAATCAAAGCCCATCTATAAGCAATACTAAGTCATTTCTTACATTGTTTAATTTGACGCCTGTTCATCTCATTCCATCGTGCTTTTTCTTCTTGACAGAGGAGTCGTCACCGCAACACGAGGCAACCTTATCAACACCTGCCAAGAAGAGTGCAAAGGACCAAGACAAACAGGAGGCGCCGAAAGACACAAAGGTTTTCTTTTTGAGGAGAAGCAGCAGGGTCACAGTAACCCAGGCGCACACTGACAGCGATGATGACGACGACGACACTGACGAGGAGCACACGCGGTGTTTCCTGTCAGAGGGCGTTTTCGAGAAAGACGCGGACGAGATTGACGAGGACTCGGAGGCGCTGAGGAGCGTGGAGAGGAAGTGCCCCTACTGCCCCGATCGATTCCATAACGGGATCGGTCTTGCCAATCACGTGAGAGGCCATCTGAAGCGCGTGGGCGTCAGCTACAATGTGCGACACTTCATCTCCCCCGAGGAAGTCAACGCCATTGAGAAGAAGTTCTCGTATCAGAAGAAGAAGAAGAAAGGTCAGTGGTTCATTGTATGTCATATTGGTGGGTGTTCATCGTCTTTTAGGGGTTTTCCCACAAAGAGGTTCTGAATAAGAACCAGAAGTCTGGACCCTAAAAATGGCCATTACAACTGATCCATGCCACACCATTCCTGGACCCGCTTCAGTTGTAGGTTCATAGGTCATTGGTGTGGTACGGTTAAGGCAGCACAACATAGTTCATTGATTAGGGGACAGAAAAACATCACAGCTTGTGACAAGGATGACACATAGTAGCACTACTGTGTTAGTCATTTGTTAGACATTTGGGCTTAGCCTGCTGCCCAGAGTCCAAAAGGCGGTGGAAAAGATCCGACCAGTACTGCTTAGTGGAAACAAGGCATTGTCCCCTCAGCCTTAGAGGCAACAAATGCCATCCAGCATTTGCAAAAAAAAGCTAAATCTTGCTTTGTACTGTAACTGTGATGGAGTTAAGCCTGGTTTTTGCAGATTTGTTTTTATTCTGCCACATTTGGTGTTTTTCAGTTTGAACAGCTTGCTTAAAGACTTTACCCATTCAGAGTAGGACTTGCTGGCCTGCTTTGGACCCTTGTCCTGCTGCACAACACAAGTGCACTTGAGCTTGAGGTGACTGATGGCAGACATTCTCCTGCAGGATTTTCCGTTAAAGAGCAAAATTAATGTTTCCATCAGTTATGGCAAGTTATCCTGGAGGGATTACATTTTCGTTTGCTCTTAATAAATTAAATCATGTTACCTCTAAGGTAATTTTTTTATGACCAGAAACGCTAAGTGTCAAAAAAATTAAAGACAAAAGAAACCTGTAAGGGTGCTAATAATTTTGCATGCATGCTTAATTTGCACCACATATGAGTTTAAAAAAATCCACATAAGTGTGTGCACTAAATTCTTGTTTTTCAAAAAATTTGTTTACTGTATGGTCATTTGAACCTGGAAAACATTATACGGTAACTGCATTACAATTCCCATTTGTAGGATTTTTTGTCTCAACTGTAATGAAGCAGTTAAATACTAAATTATGTCACAAATGTCATTACCAGATTAAAGCCTCTTGCATGAAGTATATAATTGTGGTAACACAATAGCAGTTCTGAGAACTAATCAGGGCCACATGTTTTCACATTCTTTTAGCTGATGCATCTCGCATGACATTTACATGACATTCTTTTTGCTGACATACCTCTTAAAAAGAGCAACACATTTGGCCAACTCATCGTTTTAGACTGGGCTCAACGTTGTTTGCTAGGGTAGTTTGTTTGTAAGGTTACAGGAATTATCATTGTGTGTTGATGTGAATTTGAGTCTGGGCTGTAAATAAGACTGTCAATTTGTCTTGTAGTCTAATTGACTGTTTGCATGTAAATGTGAATATACCTGCTTTAAATTAAATCTAAAACTTTGCAACCCAAATGCAGTCACATCACTCTGACTGCATTTCTTTTGCAAGCTGGAATGCTAGAATCATCTGATTGGAGCAGAATATCCTCGCAGCCAGATTAAAATAGATTACAGATGCATTGCAGTAGTTTAGAACATCATTGAAAAGTTAATTACTTAAGTATATTTAAACAGGGAAGTGAAACACAGACATTATAATTGTGATGTATCCTAAGCATTTATATTTGTTAATTTTCATGATTAAGTCTTGAAACTAATTAAACTCTTGAGATAGTATGTTTACTAGGGGTGTAACAGTTCATGTCTTGATTGTAAAGTCATGTTTCAAGAAACTTTCCGTATGTTTTATTCGAGAAAAACTAAAACAATTCATATTTTTTCGCAACAGTGAACAATGAGTGTTACATTTTTTAAATAATTATTTAGTTTTAGCAGGATGTTCCTGCACTTGAGTTTTGTCAGTAAATGAAGAAAGCTTGGGTAAAAGCAAGGGATGGGTTGGATGGATTATAGAACAGTCTGTTCCTCTGAGTCTGTGGGGTATAGTTCTCAAACAGAAAAATCCTCTGGGTTGGGGGTCAATCTTTGCACCTTGGNGATGGAGTGAACAAGACAGGAGATAGAGATTAGTTTGGAGCAGGAGATAGGCAGATTGGGGCTTCGTCTGCTGGGACTATTACCATGGCAAAAAAAAATAAATAAATCAAATGTCTCAATTTACCGACTCGTCTGCGCTCTCAGCCTCACCTATGGTCACAAGATATGACTCAAGACTTAAAAAACAAAACCTCAGATAGAAGGAATTGGAATTAGCTTTCTCCATAGGGTGGCTGGGCTCATCCTTAGAGGTAGGGTGCAGAGCTGCGTTACCTGGAGGTGGCTTGGAGTACAGCAGCTGCTCCACAGATTTGATAAGATCCAGCTGAGGTGATTGAGGCATCTGATATGGAAGACTCCTTGGTGCCTCCCTCTGCAGGTATTTGGGGGCATGTCTGATTGGGATGAGAAACCAGGGAAGACCCAGATTACACTGGAGGGGCTAAATATCCCTTCTGGCATGGGACTGCCTTGGGATGAACAAGGTCAGTGTTCTTGTTTTATGGACCTTTGAATAAGGCTGTAAAAAGTTGCTTGAATTTACTTTGGACTTGTTTTGCTAGATAGGCAAACCAGTGTACCAGTTGTGCTTGAATCATACATGCATCTTGTTTGCAAAAACCTCTCTTGTCTGAGGAACTCCTCTTTACAGTACCGGCATACATCTGCATAAAGGTATTTGAAGCCGATTGGACAACAGGCAGCTGGGTTTGGACTTTGGCCTATTTTTCTTCATACCCGTGATGTTTACATTTGGGTTGATGTCGTTTCAGGTGAGTAATTAAGATTTAGCGTAGAGGTAGCTACATATGTTAGGGATTTTGAAAAGACTTGGGATGAAGTTTTGGTTCGGTCTGCCTTCGTTTCTCCACTGTCAGAGATACCTGGGAGTCCTCCCTGCATTGTTTTGGTGCTGGATTTTACAGTTGCATTGGGAAACTTAGGATTCCTCTCTTTGGTTCTGCACTCTGCCTGTGTATAAGTTGTTCTACTAAGCAATTTTGATGTGAACACATGTACTGTTACACCCCTCAATTCTGTGGTATTGAAAGCTCCTTAAATAAAAGAATACACCCCACCAATACAGAGTTCTCTGTTAGTGATGTTAGGCTGAATCCCTTTTGACGTATTTCCAGTTGAATCAGGTCAATATTATTTCTTACTGAATATAACAAATTCATGACAGGACTAAAGAGACGGAGCTACAAACTGACTTGGGAAGGAAATTTTCTGTTTCTCTTGTGGTGGTGTAGAAGTGTTTCTTATTCTATAGCTGAAATGTTCCGTATTGTACATACGTATTTTAACGTCTTTCAGCATCTATAAACTAAGATTTAGAGAACAAGTGGTAAAAGTTGCCTGAGTCCCTAAACTTCCACTTGCATTCCCTCCTCCTCTGTCCTCAGTTGCCAACTTTGACCCAGGCACATTCAGCTTGATGCACTGCGAGTTCTGCAGCGCTGGCTTCGACACGCGGGCCGGCCTGTCCAGTCATGCCCGGGCTCACCTCCGTGACTTTGGGATTACTAACTGGGACGTTACCATCTCACCTATCCACATTCTGAGGGAGTTGTTCTCCAGCAGGCCAGATCTGGTGATTCCTATGGATCCCCCACGCAGTCTTGGGAGCTCCTCAGAGGAAGATGAGGAGGAGGATTGCGATGAGGGAGACTCAAAAGATGGAGGAATTATTAAGGTAAAGCTTGAAGGGGAGACGTGTGAAAAGACCCTCCATCCCTCCGACTCTGTTGCCCTGTCTCCAGGATATCGTCCAAGCAGGAAGAAGGGGGAAGGAGTGAAGGACTGTGAAGGTGAGTTTTTATTGTTAAATACAGCCTGGTATTATTCTGACTGGGCGTTTGGCATCTCTTCTTGCAGAATTGGTGGATCTTATTTAGATTGGCTAGTTTCCTTGGACATGGGTTTTCAATCAGGTTGAGATCCGGCATTGGGAAAACTTTTCTAGAAGCCTGTTTTGTCCTTTCCTAATCTGGTTTTGGTGTATGTTTGGAATCATTGTCCTTCTAGAGCCAACCATATTATCCAAGTTTCGACCAACTATCTCACATAAACCGATAGAACATCGGTTTAGCTATTCAAAGTGCCACATTAAGTAAGTCCCTGTCCACAGTAGTTGCATTTGACCTGACCATATAATTGCACAATTTGACATTTCAAAGATACATTTGCCTAACGGATCAATGCCCATTTAAAAAAAAACTTAACAAAAAAATTCTTGTTTTTCTGTAAAAAGTTTTGGTGTTAGGATGAGGTGGGTTTTTTAGCCCTATGAAAATTGGTTTATTTCCCAAAACTGCAATGGAAATACTTTTGTTCACATCACATGAGCCACATAATCAACATCCAGATGTTGCCACTGGCGCAAACCATGAAGAAGAACACGACAGAAAGTAGTTGGAGGATGATAGCGCGGAATGCTTTTCAGTCACTTATGTGGACAAATTTATTCACGTGTGATTTTAACTCTGTTTTTTATATGATGAAATACAGTAATGGCGAAATTGTATTTTTCCGACATTAGCTGAATATCGACAGTTTTGTAATAGAAACACATGAAGAGAAGCATGTTTTTGCATTGCTGTGGACTCACTGGGTTCAGACCAAGAACCCAGTCAGTTGTTTTGAGTTGGTCCTGCTTTCCGACACAAATTGGGACACATTTCTCACTTGTGAATTTGTTGGCATAGTTTGTGTGTACTTAATGACTATTTATTTTTACACGGCTCGAATGACGTCCACTGTATTTTTTATGTGTATGCTTAAAAATGGATACACATAAACTTGATTGAATTTTTCAGATACACACCTTGATATACCAAATACTTTCTAGAAACAATATGTTTTGTTTTTAAGCCAAGGGAAATATTGAGCCTTTTGTCATGAAGCCAAAAACAGGTTTTCTGAAAGCAGCATTGTGTTAAACATTCCATTGGTTGTTTATTTTGCGGTCATTTTGTGTGCTTCTGATGGATTTCACAGTTGTTATCTGGAGGCAGATAGTGACTGGAGTTTGAACTTGTTACCCTGTAATAATGCCATGAAGACACATGCTCTAGGCAACGGAACACTGTCCTCCTTTTTCCTGCTAATACTAAGAAAAACAGTGCAAGATGAGTGACAGTAGTGCAGTGTCTGAAGTGTCTGAATCAGCATGGTGAGAAAATATCCCTGGTAAGATACTGTGTGTGTGTGTAAGGGAGAGTGTCCCCTGATGCCCATAGTTGATGTGGCACTCGCTGCATTTATCCCCACCTCCGCCTCCTCTCGATTGGTCACGCCTTAGCTTCGCGGTGCATATGGGGGCAAAATGGCTGCTTCCACCTCCCCGCAGACCCAAACAATAGCGGAAAAGCTGTCTGCTCTCTGCCGCCGGGAGTCCGATGCACTGCGGACCGGTGAGTACCGCGCGCCCTGATTCCTGCGCAGCGCGTGCCCTTTGGATCACACAACGGCGGCGGCGTCGCGCGGCATGCCTCGCGCCGCATCTCCAGTCACATTGTATCCAGACAACAGCCATTAAAAAGATTATTATTATTTAAAAAACCGTTTTTCTTCTAAAAGGCCATGGAAAAGAGAGCTCATGTCTCGCAGAGACACGCAGGTAGCCCGTGACATGCATGTCAGGAGCTCATAAAGCGGCTCATTGTTATTGTTTCGGGGGCAGAGTTGGTCCTGCTTCCCGACACAAATTGGGACACATTTCTCACTTGTGAATTTGTTGGCATAGTTTGTGTGTACTTAATGACTATTTATTTTTACACGGCTCGAATGACGTCCACTGTATTTATTTATTTTTAACGCTGCGGGATATGTAAAATTACCTACAGTTGCCCCAATCCTCGCCATTTTACTGTGCTTTGATTTTTGATAGGAGGACACGCTGTGCCTTTATTTTGAAACAAACTGCATGAGACATTATCTGGGCAACGCTGTAACTTTAACGGACTAAAAGTGGGAGCTTACAGATAATCTTACCACAACTTATCCGGATAACTGTAATGAAAGTGTCACTTTTTTTTTTTTTTTTTTATTTATTTTTTTTTTTTTTAAACCTGTAAGTGTCGGACTCGCCCACTGCTTCTCTGCCTTAACGGAGACAAAGTCTACTTAGCATTGACTCCAAACAATTTTTGGAGTCATATTTTGAAGAAATAGTATTTCGCTTTATGTAAAAAATAATGGCGTAACGCAGCGCTCAGATGTGTCACATCGCCGCTCTTTTACAGTCAGGCGGTGAACTGACAGGCGCAGAGCCGCCCACCAGACAAAAAGCATTGTCTCGTCTCCGAGTCTCTTTTGATTTACCGATTTGTCGCAGAAAATGGCACTTTTGTCCCAGGAATGCCTGACTGCGGAGAAACGAGTCTGCCATATTTGCTTCGTGCTCTAGTGCAATTATGACCCCCCTTTTTTTTGACAGGGATTCATCTCTCCAATCATTTCTGTTTACGTGCATTCCAGCAGAAAAAGGTGATCATGTTCTACTGTAAGGACTGAAATATTGCAGGCAGGGAGCTCACTTTGAGTTAACATTTTTTATACAGCGGTGTCTTAGTAGATGAAAATATTCAAAAGCAAATTTAATTTATTGTTTTCATTTATAAAGTGGAACTCATTTATATTAAACAGTGATCACACACAGATATATTTTTGTTGATTTTCATGATCAAAATCGAGTTTGTCAGAAAATTATTAAGTTATAGCAGTTGTCCAGCAGACCGGTAGTGACTGTTAAGCCATACTAGATAATTACCAAATAAAAAGGCTTGGTTGATTTTTATTATCAGTATTGTATTGGGGGAAAGTTCAGTGGAGGGAAAAAGTCTGGCAAAAAAGTGTGCATGAGTGAAATGGGTCACCGCAAGAAAGTCTGTCTACTTATCCATCTGTGTTTCTATCCATCCTCATTTATCGCGAATCAGCTGTATTTTCCTAAGTTGAATGTTAATTTGTTCAAAATAAGCTCTTGATGTGTTAATTGTAATCTATAACATGTCACTAATGTGTTGTAATCTGTCATGTGTTTAATTAGGGGAAGTTTTAGTGAAAAATTACACAACTCTGTTTTGTAAATGATATGATCATAAACTTACTGTCACATGACTGCAGCAAAGGGTTGAATTGACATCACTTTGGGTGGGTTGTTAGAAGACATTTTACAGTTCATTCACAATGAATGTCACACGTATGTGCTCTTATTAGTTTAAATAATAAAAATACACTTTTATGCAACATATTATCATTTACCATTTTAACTATTGAGCAGCCATATTAACGTGAACGTTCATATGAACTTCCTGTTTTTGTGTAGGCGATGACAAGGAAGCAGCCGATGAAGAGGATGAGGAGGGTCTGCGACTTTCCTCACTGGATGCTCTTTGCTCCAGTACTGGAAAAAAGGACAGCCTCTCCCTCAGGGAGGATGTAGACGGCAAGGGTGAGAGCATAGAAATCAGAAATCTACTTCACAGAAGTATTAATACCGCTAGAACTTTCCACGTTCTGTCAACCACAAACTTAAAATTCAGTTTATCACAAAATTATGTTATAATAGTTGTCCAACATACTGTTATTGACACCCTCTTTAAGGAGATTACACCACTCTAGATAATTGCCAAAGAAAGTCACTTGGTTTATTTTTTGTTATTATACTAGGGGAAAGTGAAGTAAAAGAAAAAAGTCTGGTGAAAAAAAAATGTTTGTAAAAACTTTTTACCTGTAAAGGGGTAACCACAACCTTGACAGGATAGTAAAGGAAAGCCCATTTTGCACACAGGTGAAAACGTTTTGAACCACACATGTAACACAATTTCTCGTCTTTTACAGTCAAGAAGTGGAAATGTGAGGTCTGTGACTCTCAATTCGAGAGCAGACGTGGACTCTCCATCCACTCTCGCGCTCACTTGCGCCAGCTGGGCTTCACCGTCTCAGAGAGCGGCGGGTCGGCCATCGAGCTGCTCCACCGGGTAGCCATGGAGCGCAGCATCGACGGCAAAATCAGCTCATCTCTGCTCACGCCCAAGAAGCCCTCCCTGCTCGTCTCCCTCAAAGCCGAAGAGATGGAGGACATGGAGTTGGACGAGAAGCCCATTCCTCTCTCCATACTGGCCAAAGCGGCGAAGGCGGTGCCCTCCGGCTCCGCTACGCCCACACCGTCTCCAGGTGCCTCTCCAGCTCCAGCTCATTCCAGCTCACCTTCCTCAGTAGTGAAGAAAGCCCCCATTTCATCTCTACTGCCCGTGTCTTCCCTGTTGCGCTCACAAGAGCACAAAGTTGGGGGGCTGAAATGCCTGACCTCTAATCTATCCGCTGCCTCCGGAACCGCAACATCCAAACCGCTTTGGGCTCCGCAGGAGAACGATGCTCCTCTCAACCTCAGTAAGCATCATCACTCTGGCCCAAGACTGAGTTCTAGTAATTGTTCAGTCTTATCAGTGCTAATTCACTGGTGGACCAAATACTCAGTTTTATCACTTAAATCAAAGTACTGATCCTACTCGTCAAAGTAAAAGCAGCTCTGTCAACGTATTACTTAAGTCAAAGTATTAGAGTATGTGTTTTCAAAAATACTTAAGTATTGAAAATACCTCAAATTTTGAAGTTGCTTTTTCAGCGTAGTCAAGAATGTTTTGAAAAATTATCTGCTAATTTGTACAGTTCTTCAATCATAGATCATCAGTAATGCATTAGTCTTACTTTTTCTAGCATTGACAATCAAAGGCATTTTAAAATTTCATGCGTTATTCATTCAGCGACACACTGTGTAGTTTTATTGTGTGTCACTGGAACAAAATAGACACAAACTACACAAACAAGGCCAATGGAAGTAACAAGTAACAAAAGCCTTTGGAGAAATGTAGTGGAGTAAAAAGTATGATTTGTAGTGAAGGTCCTAAGTTTTCCCAAAAAATGCTATTCAAGTAAAGTACAAATTTTCAAAAACTGTACTTCAGTACAGTTTTGACTTTGACCTGGTGTGGTGTTAATTCAATGATTTCCTGTTTGTTTGCAGCACTGGACATGGACTCCGACAAGGACATCGTTTGTCAGCTGTGCGGCGCCTGGTTTGAGACTCGTAAAGGCCTTTCCAGCCACGCACGAGCCCACCTGCGACACTTTGGCGTTGAATACTCAGAGTCCAAAAGCTCTCCTATTGAACTCCTGAGCCAGCTTATGGACACAGATGACTTCAAGCACAAGGCGAGTGCGCTGGAGCTGGACAGTCCCACAGAAACTCAGGACGTGTCCCCAGCGCTTTCCCCCGCAAAGCAGTCGCTGCTAACGCTCTCTTCTTCTTCCTCCGCATCACTCCTCTACAAGGTGACCACTGTTGGGGGTGGGTCCAAAGCTACCTCTTCCTCTTCCTCTGCCTCGTCTTTACCAGGTCCGCCTGCCAAGCGTCTCAAGACCTCTTCCATGCAGGTCTTCCGCCTCAGCAGCGGGGAGCTGATGGCCCTTCCACACAGTAAGTGACGCATGATGCAGTACCTTGCAAAAAATGTTTCTGCCTCTTGAAGTTCTACATGTTGCAACCACCTTTTGTTAGGATTTGATTTTACTGATAAAGACAAAGTAATGTGTATTTGTGAAATGGAAAGAAAATGCTAAAAGTAAGAATTCTCTTGTCTGCTAGATGAACCTCCAAAGGAAATAGGATGCGAGTATTGTGGGGAGTATTTCGAGAATCGCAAAGGCCTCTCCAGTCACGCCCGCTCCCACCTCCGCCAAATGGGGATTACTGAGTGGTCTGTCAACGGTTCTCCAATTGACACGTTGCGGGAGATCATCACCAGGCGAGGCCTGCCCTGCGCCCTTCCTCTCAAGCCTCTCAAATCCCCCCCACCGTCCTCTCCGGGACCTCCTCGCTCTCCTCTGTCGCCTTCTTCGTCTCCACTCCTCAGCCGCCTGCCTTTCGCCTTCGCACGCCCGTCCAGTCCTCCTCAGTCAGTGATGTCCAAATCCAGCTCAGCTTCACCGATGTCTCCGAGCAGCCTGGCTCTCAAGCCAAAGCCGGAGCCAGTTCAGGTGGAGGTCACTGCACCCGGGTCTGTGGGAAGAGCTGGAGGTTTTCCTGTTGAGCCGCCGAGCTCAAACTGGAGCAAGTCCGACAAAGTTTATCCCCTTAACCTAGGTAAATTGAAAGAATTTCAGGTGTAATTGTTGTACGTTAATTTCCCAATGAAAATTGTAATATATTGTTTTACCTCCTGGTTTCCTCTCAGCCATGGCCCACGAAGTGGAGCCTACGAGGGACATTCGATGCGAGTTTTGTGGGGAATACTTTGAGAACCGCAAAGGTCTATCCAGCCACGCGCGCTCCCATCTGCGGCAAATGGGCATCACAGAGTGGTCTGTCAATGGCTCGCCCATCGACACCCTGAGGGAAGTCATGCACAAGCGACGGTCCAGTAGCTCATCTCGGTTGGACCAAGGAGTGAAGAAAGAGTCCAGGCAAGGAACCAACAGTCCGCTGTGGGAAAACGCGGCAGGAGTCCGTGGCTCAGACGGTTTGGGTGTTTCAGGCTACCAGTCCTCCAAGTTTCGTAAATCTCCTCTCAGTTTGGTGCAGTCCGGGTCGCGGATGCTCAAGCAGGGCCTCGGCCCCGTGGGTCCACCTGCCTCCCAACCTGCAGGGAAGTTGTTCCGATTGTCCCCTCTGGCCAAAAGGCCCATGTCAGATAAGACCCAGTCAGCAGAGGCCGTTGCTTCACACGCACATCGACTTAAGACTTTCCCATCGCTTCCACACGATTTCTCCTACAAAAGGAAACCTTCACCAGAAAAGCACGGACACCAGGGTAAGCTGCAGCCATCATGCTCCTGCAGAGTCCCTTCTAATTCCGATCATTCATCCCTAAACAAGAACTCTAATCCCTTTCTGTGTTTTTCAGACCCCAGTTGTGAGCTGTGCGGCTTCTACTTTGAGAATCGTAAGGCTTTAGCCAGCCACGCGCGAGCCCACCTGAGGCAGTTTGGCGTGACTGAGTGGTCTGTGAATGGGTCGCCTATTGAGACGCTGAGTGCTTGGATACGCAGCAGACCACAAAAGGTCCTGGAGATGCACCGCAGCTACATGCAGGGTAACCGCTCCTCCCTGAAGAAGGTAAGGACCATTCGGTCTTTGTTGGAAATGCACCGCCGAGGTAGAATTTAGTGCCTGGCAAAGGGATTCATGCCTGTTTAACTTTAGCTCATTTTGCAAAATCGTCACCTTCTAAAGTAATTTTTTGGCAAGTGATTTTGGCAAAGAAATATATATATATAACTTTTAGGAAGGTGACAATAGGACAACCACAAACTCTGTTTTTTTGGGGGGGATTTAATGTAATAAACCAACACAAAGTTTGTTTAAAATTTGAAGTGTGCTTTTTGCATTTGTATTCAGCTTACTTTCTTCTGATACCTTTAAATCAAATCTAGTGGAAATGTTTGCCTTAATAGTGACTTGAGAGGAGTTTTGTGTAAACTTCTATCAGTTTACAGTCATATTCAACTCAAGATCAGAATATTTTTTAAAAATTCATTTATTTTTGTGTCAGTTGAATAAGTGAAACACACTCTATACATTAATTACAAATACTGATGTTTTCAAGACTTTATTTCTGGTAATTATTATTTTTTGCTCTGATGATGTAGAGGTTTACCTCCCAGCAGAACAAGAACCTTGAAAATACAACCAGAGCTACAATAATAGCCGTTTGAAAAAAGATTATTTTCATTAGAGAATATTAATGTGTCAGAAAGGCCCACCCAAATTGAATTGAGAATCTGTGACAAAACTTACAAATATCTGATTACAGGTAGTCTTCATCAAGTCTCACAAAGGTTATGATTTTGCAGAAAGAATGGACAAAAAAAACCAAACCCTTATTTAGAGCCGCAGCTGTATTTGGAAAACTAATGTACACAGGTTTTCCTTTCGATACACATTTACCTTCGGTACTGTGTTGTTCAATCACATAAAATCCCAGTAAAATAAACATCACATCTAATATTTTCCATAAGGATCTCTAGATGAATGGCAGTTCTTATTAAATGCGGTTTTAGTTTTGATTAACTGGCTTGTTAAAGAAAAAACTATCAGCTCTAAAAGTCCTTGTTTTCTTAGCAAGTAGCCAGGTAAATACATACATACATATTAAAAGCTGATAGCCTGCTGTGCTGTTTCTTCAGTTTTCTCCTTCCAGGGTCTTTAAACAGCCTTCCTGATTTCAGATCAGTCAGGCGTCTGCTGGCTACACGACAGACATTTTGTGTCCTGGAAAGCTGCAGACGTGTTGTCTCGCAGCTCAGAGCTTTACTGTTGATCCTGTGTCTTTACTCCCTGTAAAAAAAAATCACAGTGGGGACAGATGCCAGAACGACTCTGCTATTCACTTGATAGTTACCATAGTAACCAGGGTGCCTGGCAGCTTATGTTTCATCTTCAGATAAATTATAGCAAGCTGTTGATGGAAGAAAATGTGTCGAGTCTTTTTTTTTTTTTTCCCTCTCCTGTTCTGAAATTAGTTTCTGGTGCATTTGCGTCACTCTCTCTCTCACACCTTTTCTCCAAGCTCTGATTTGAAATGCATATGGAGCATAAACTACTCTTTAAATATCTTTGGGTTTATATTACAAAGGTTTGTTTTGTTTTTCAACGCAACTAATATGCAGGTATTAAAACTGCAGCAATGTTAAACACAAAAAATAATTACGTAGAAACCTATTTTTTATTGTTGTTATTGAGGCAACAATAAAATCTAAGACTTTAAAAAGGGATGAACCACAGAGGTAGAGATCGGTTTTAAAAGTTATGTTTTTACTGAGCAGATGGCACAGTAGCACAAGGCTGTGTTTTTTTTTGAACACAGCCTTGGTGGTGCTTGTGTTCAAGCTGATTAGATGTTTCAGGGTGAAGTTGGGTGGGGTTGTGATGTGAGGAGTGTGATGCCGTCTGTCTAATAATAGGGATGATGTGTCCTAGAGGAGCTTCTTCCATTCGTGGGATAGTACTAAAACTTGTTTGAGTGCCCTGGAAAAATATGCACACCTTTTCTCTACATCTTTTGTCACATTGCAATGTCAAGTTTATTCTTTAAAAAATAGGACAAGACGTATTAATAAACATTTACATTGAAATATATAGGATTATAGCCAAGTGACTAATTTCCATCGTTCGTCTCATTGGCAAGTTGATGTTAACACACATAATAATAAAAAAATAAGGATGAAAACAAATTAACAACACTAAATAAAAAAACAAGTGGACATAATCCATACGTATGTTCAGTGTTGACGTTTTTGGCTTTCCGAGATCCAGTACTTCAGTAATCTTTCCTCTATTTCATTGGCATTTTATTTGTTAGACCAAAAGAGACTTTTTCTTCACATAAAAAAAATCTGAAAATTGAGGCTTGTATTTGTATTCGTCCTACCTGAGTCAACGCTTTGTAGAACCACCTTTCCACCAGCTTTTGAGCATCTTGAAACTGAAATGTTTGCCCATTCTTCTTTGCGAAATAGTCGAGCTCAGTCAGATTTAATAGAGAGCATCTGTGAACATCAAATTAAAGTTTCACCACAGATTATCTGCTCTGAACTGTTCCATCGTAGCTCTGGCTGCACGCTTAGACTCATCTAGCAGCTTTTCTTCTAGACTTGCTCTGTAATTTATCTCCATTTACTTCAGATAAACTCTAAACCAGCTTCTCTGTCCTGAATGTATAAAAGCAGCCCCACATTATGATGCTACCACCATGCTGGGGATGTATTGGTAGGTGTGCAGTTACTGGCATAAGTTTTGATCACCTTTATTTACACTGAGATTAATTTACACACTGGTAACTTCTTGCACTGGACTTCATTTAAGAGGGATTTCCTTGTACTTCTTTTTGAATCAAAGTCATTTTCGTAGCTTTCAATTTGCACTACATAGATATTAATAATGCTTATATCGATCAGATAACATGCTAACTCTGTAGTTAAATAATTTTTAACATTATTTAGAAACTGTTTAAATCTTACAAATACAAAACAACAGATGTAGTAATAAGGTAATAAAGCTGTTTTTGTAGTCTGTTAAATCTTCCTGTGCTTGAATGCATTTTGTTTCCTGCACATTAGCATTCCTGGCCGTTGTGCATGATCAGAATGTCAGATGATTTTTTTATTTATTTTTACATTCAGGTCAGAGAGTTGAGTGTTTCTCCATCTTGGAGGATTTTGAGGTCCACCTTGGCTCGCTTGTAATTTTGCTAAAGCCTTGCTATTTTTCTGTGCTTGTGGCTTGAGTAACTATTTGGCATCCGTAGCCAGAAATTTGCTGCTATTTAGTAGAATGTGCAGCGTTTGCACTACTTTCCTGTCTGGCAGGAGTTCACTTTCAGTTTTATCTAATGTGTACGTGTGCCAAATCTTTTTTTTTTTTTTTTGTTTTCATTATTTCCACAGTTACCCATAGCATGTCACAGACTCCAAGGGAACACTTAGGATTATACTTTCAGCTAAAGTTTTATTTTATTTTTTTAAACCTTTTTCTGAAGGAAAAATGCAACACGTCTACAGGCTCCAAACTTCGATGGTATAGTTAACTCAGCTTCTTCTGCGGCTGGTATGTGCCAGAAACTGACACACAAACTCACTCTCTAAAACTAAACCAGCAGGTTCCTTTTAACGTGCTGCACAGATGGTGCCTGCATTTTCACTTATGGTTATAAATTAAGTAATTTGAGAAGTGGCGCAACAACATTTGGTGAAAACTGTACTTTATATTCTACAGTAAGAGAAACAATGACTTGTTGTTTTCTTTTCCCCCAGAGTTAAAATTTATCCTCATTAGCAAATAAAATACCTACTTTGTACTATGTTTAGCTATACAATCATGCTATTAGTATTGAGGGAAATAAAGCGGGGGAAATACATTTTGAACAGACTAACTTTGTTTTTAATTAAGCATGTTTCTCATGGGGCTATTGACATGAAATTCATATTAGATATCAGTAACAGCCCAATAAATCCTCACACTCAGAGATATGAATGTGGAAAAGTTCATGAATTAAGTTCTATGTAATAAAGTGGAATAATTAAAGTTGAGTATTGGACACACTCACTGAGCTTTATTTAATCCCAGCGCCTCTTAAGTGTTTTCCAAATGTTTTTCTTCAGCAGTGGAGTCTTGCGCTGTAAATGTTCACAAAGGCAGCTACACTTGAGCGCACTGTTTATGTACATGTAGCTGTTCCTTATCTTCTGAAACGCTCAGTGGATCTCATAAATTTCCAAATGGTGTTGATTTGGGTATGAAAACCCCTCCTTGAGTTTGTAACTACATGCAAGAGATCCACAGCTGCAGACTCTTTAAATGTACGTGATCTGGCTGTATTTAATAATCTCTGGAAACAGTTAGCAATTAATCCCACACACTGTCCAGATTCATACACCAACATTGTTTTAAACTCATCACTTAACAATGCCACACCTGGCTAAAAAATTTGTTATTTTCTATCAAATAAATAGACAAGCATAGTTACATTTAGGTTAATGAAATCTGACACTGCCAAAAACTTTTTTTTTTGCACAAATGTAGGACTAATAATCCTGGACACAGCTTGATTTTCTCTACAAGACAACACTGTTTTGAGCTTATCCTACACTCCTTTCTAAATTAAATCTCCAAATCAACAGATTTTCTACAGGTTCGATACGTTGGGCCCTCTTGAGTTGTAATTGGCTCTAGAAACTCTCCTGACGATTTCTTTGACTCCTCTGTCACCTGGACATGGGAGGGTTATGATGAAATGTTGTTCTTACCACTTCCTTATTGTGGCCGTAACGGCGCTCGCTGGAACATTCAGAAGTTTAGAAATAATGTCTGTAATCAATCCCATCAGTATGTTGTGCAACAGTAAAGTTGCAAAGGTACAGAGAAAGCTCAATACTTTTACTTATGGGTCTTGCGTGATAACTTTCTAATGAGAAAGAACCAGTTACTAAACCAGTCGGTTAATTAGCACAGAAAGCAGGCATTGCTTTCTAAATACTCAGATTTCAGTTCTTTCTACATGGTTTTAATGACTTTTATGGCAGTTTATTACACATAACTTAATGCTTGGTGTAATTTAAGTGACGCTGCTGAAATCGATGGGAATTTCATGTCAATATATATTTACTGAGAAAAATATATGCGTATAATATTTATTTTCTCTGCTTTATCCCATTTTCTTTCACTTGAACAAATGCCATGGTAAGGCATCCAGTCCCACCATAATGTTCCATAAATGAATTTAAAAAATAATAAGAAACAACATGTTTTAACCTAAAAGTCACCTGCTGCTGCTGATCATGAAAATATATTTATTTTTTAACGTTTGAACATATTTTGGAGACGAGGGATCTTAAATAAAAGCACGACCATCTGGTCTCGTTTTGTTAAGACTAGATATTCAGATCGGATTCTTGGCTGCTCATTTTTTTTCTGGCTATGATAAACTCAGTTATAGCTTCCTAGTTTTATATTGATCATATTCAGAGCTCATGTATGTTATAAAATCTATTCAGAACATCGTCTTTAGGCAGTGATAGTATAGTTTTCCTTAAAGCTCTGCTGATAGATCACTTATTTTTCCGTGTTCCAGAAGACAATCTCACCTCTCACCTCGTCTGTGGATTCTGATCATGTCCTCCCAATCTCATCGCAGAAGGCCCACTCTTCCTCGTCCCCTTCTTCCTCTCAGTGGTCTTCTTCCCTGGCCGCTAGCCTGGCTCGGCCGCGGAGCCAAGAACTCCACCAGGGCTCCTCCGAGGCCGCCGCCGAGGAATCGGGGGCCGCCTCGCGGTCGGCTCCGGCCAGGGCTGGCGGAAGCAGCCCCACCTTCTCGCGCCTCGGCAGCAGCCTTCAAGCGCAGGTGGCCCGCAGCGAGCTGAACGTCCGCCTGCCAAGAGGTACGCACGGAAACCCAACGCTCTGTGGCACAAACCTGAAATATTCACCTGCATGCAGGTTTCCCTACATGCAGGTGTAGGCGTAGTAACTTCAACAAGTTTCAAAACTGGGTCTGTCATGATCACAAATTTTTCTGGACGATAAATTATCCCAGAAGTCATTGCGATAAACGGTAATATTGTTCTTTTTAGACCATTTTCAGGTAATATAATGGCAAAGGCATAATATTGCAGGAACAAATTATCAACTATCAATGAACTTTAAATTCTAATGAACATTTAATGCTGAAACATTTTAAATGTCTTAATTAAACCAACAAAACAACAGAAACAACAAATCAAATTCTGAAGTCTCAGTAAACAAATTCATCCTTAATAAAAATGGCTAATTGCACCAGATTGGAGACTTTTGTGATCCAGTTTTGGTAGAAAGAGAGAAAAACAATAAATTATGCAAATGGAAATCATTGAGTTTGTTTTGATTTGTCATTTCATTAATTGATTTATTGGTTGCAGGCCTACAAAAACAGTTGTGTGCTCAAGTCATTTTTTAGATCAAAGCAGTTTTTTCTGTGTGCTACCAAAGTATATGAAGTTGAAAAGATGTTTGTTATTGTTTCATTTAGAGAAATTTTTAAATGCAAAAACTGCTATTCTTTCATACTTTACCAGTTCATAATTATGCCGTTTTATCAACGTCACACCACACATGAACCGCTTTGGCCGATTGGGAAGAAGCAACGGCGATAGACTGTAGACTGTTATTTCTGGTCCGTCATGGCAGTCGTTTTGTCTCCTGTGTATTTTGGAATCCGTGTTTCTGTCACGTCACTTTCTGATTGGCTAAATGTCACATTAAACAGGCTGGGTTGATTGCCTCACATGCTG
Organism: Alfaro cultratus; assembly: GCA_903066825.1. Taxonomy (NCBI): domain Eukaryota; kingdom Metazoa; phylum Chordata; class Actinopteri; order Cyprinodontiformes; family Poeciliidae; genus Alfaro; species Alfaro cultratus. The sequence continues at coordinate 36,448 of CAEFZX010026013.1, forward strand.
CCATATCGAGCCAAGACAATCCAACATGTTGAATGTCCCCGTTTTTAGATTGTCGTGGTTTTGTCGTCCTTCCAAGTGGACCACGTCCCTCTTAACACACCACACACAGCACAGATATGTCTTAAAATTATCTTAAGAGCCATACCGATAATCAGAGCATCCTTAAGAATGTTAGCTTTGATGTTAACTACATTGTTATTTCTACACGTTGGATAAAGGTTGGCATTTTTACTATTTTCTCCAGTTTTTTCAGTGAAAGTGTCAATTAAAATCAATACATTTAAATAAAAATTATTAAATGCCTTCACTGTTTGTAGTTTAATGGTACAAATCACATTTCTTTGTGTGACAGGTGTCCTAAAGAAGCATTCTACCAAGGGGAATGTTTTTCTAGAGCAGTATTTGTATTTGTGGGGCTATAATTGTTGTGACACACAGGCACATCCAAACAATTACCTAAAAAAGACAAAATAAATAATTTTTTATCACAATAGTACCACAAAGATATTGAGATGAAACTTTAAGACCATATTGCCTAAACCAAATGTGTACAGAAAATAAATGCATAAATAATAGAAATCTTACTGGCAGAACATGCAAACCAAACATGTGTTATAGATTTTCCTGTTAGCTCTTAGTAACTTCAACAAGTTTCAAAACTGGAGTCCTCCTCCATCTTGATTATAGACATGAATTTTGCTGCGTTCTCTAAGGTTTCGAGCGTCGGCCTTTGAAGCATCCATCCTGCCCAGACGGAGCTGACAGGGACAGTGGCTCTCCAAAGCCTCCACGCACAGGAACCGTCCCCTCCCTGGTACCCAAACCACCTTCCTACCCACTGGTCAAACTGGTGGGCAAGTTCTACACCCTGAAGTGCCGGTAAGGAAAACCTATGAGCTCAGTTGTATCCATGAAAGAAAGAGACACTCTGGGCTCTAAGGGTGTTTTCACACCTGATAGTCTGGTACTTTGACTGGGGACCAAAATTACAACATTTGTTACATTTTCAACTGGTGCGGTTCTCTTTCACATTGCACTGTGGAACCAAACTCTGTTAATCGTCTTGCCTGTGGAGGCACTTCACCAAGAACGACTGAAGAAACAATACAAAAACCTCAGAAGAAGACACTGAGCACAACTTCCTTCTACATAAAATGTAAACAAGAATGGAGTCAAATTTTAGCCGATTTTCCTTTTGTCTTTGGCAAAAGACTAGTGCTAGCGTCCCGCTATTCTCTCGCGTTGGTTTTGGTTGTAATTACCCAGAATGCCCAGCGCTTTACTACACTTCCTGCTTTTGAAGTCGTCTTTGGTCCGTTTGGCTTTCACATTTGCATTCTAACTGCACCGGAGTTCACTTTTTTGGTCCTCATCAGAGTTTGATTTAACGCATTCCTTCCTCCCCAATCGAACTGGACAAACTAGAGTTAGATTAAAGCGGAGTAAAAAGGATTTGGTGTGACATGCCCTTAGTATTGGTAATGTTGAGACTATCAGTTAAAGAACAGTGTGGCTGAGTTTTAAATAGCGCCTTTAATCCTCAAACTGCAGTTTCTTCCTCCTCTGCCTCTAAAGCTTTTCTCCACTTCAGCCGCTGATGCAGTGTGAAGTATTTTGTAAACCTTTTGGGATTCTCAGGCAACACAAAAAGTGCTTAGGTTCTGATGTAACTGCAGTAAAAAAAAACCTTGAAAGAATTTAACTTCTCCTAAGGGAGAAAGTGGCCTGACAACATCAACTACTTGCTGCAATGTTCTTATTTCTTTTACTCCAACAACTGCTTCTATTATATCGTGGTTATATTCAGCAGTTATGTTTTTTTTTTTTTGTGTTACTCAGGTTCTGCGAGGTGGAGTTCCACGGCCCGCTGTCGGTGCAGGAGGACTGGATCAGACACCTCCAGCAGCACATCTTCAAGATGAACTACAACAAGCCTGCCGCTCTAAAAGCAGCCACCGCTGACGGCCACAACCCGGCCGACAACTCGACCCCGGTCCACCCCTCCGACACCAGTTCAAGAACTGCCTCCACCCCGACCCGCTCCACCGCCCCCAACAGCCGCTCCCCCACACCCGTGGCGGAGTTCGCTCCCACCGTAACTGCCAAAGAGATCACACAGGTCTCAGAGGAGCAGGCCGCCATAATCCCCACTCCCATTCCTCTCCCCACACAGGTGGTGTGAGCCCGAGCTCCTCGCGCGCCGCCGCTACAGCTCCACCGCTTGTTTTGTTCGTCCACCACTTTTTCCTTCCTGCAGCCTCCAGAAACTGTAATAAGAGAGGAGGTTTCTCCATCATAAGAGCCCTTTTGAAGCCCCTAAGCACCTTTGAAGCATCTCTAGACTGTTCCTAAGTCCTGTTGCCACGGGAACGAAGCTTTCCCGGCTCCGCTTTGGGTTAGGGGATGGGTGATAACGGGAACTGTCCGAGGTCATGAGGAGAGATCAAATACTACTTTGTGTTTGCCTTGTTTATACTGAATGTTCAGATATTACTGTACCTTTCCCAATCACTGGGACACTAAGAGGCTAACATGAACCCTTTATCATACTTTTACTGCCCTGTCGACTACAGCTCAACCCTCCATCCTCACATGAGCAAGACTTGTGAGACGATGGGAATCCTGACTGAATTTCTAATCATGCTCGTCTCACTGCTGAGACTTTTAGCTGTGTGATAAAAACACTTGGTGTTGAAAAGGCACTTTTAAATTTGACACTGTCATCCTGCACTTAATGAAACAATTTACATGTGTTAAAGTGAAATTTTGGAACAACAGGTAGAAGCACATAACTAAGGAACAATCACTCAGATTAACCTTGTCGTTGTAATACTGTCCCCTCAAAGTCTACATATATTTAGCTTGAATGTAGCGATCTTATACACATATTAATACACAGACATGCAGTCATTTCCAAAAGTATGCACACCTTTAGAACTTTTAGATTTTTGTCATAAACTTCAATGCATTTTATGAATGTGAAGTGAAAAGAAAATTAACCTTAATTTTCTGCAAATAACGGCAAAGCTAATAACACTCATTTTAATTCAATTCAGGTCGATTTTACTTTTCGGCTATTTCTCCTATTGAGCAAGCATGTGGTGAAAGTAGGACGGAAAAATCCCCTTTAACAGGATTAAGCTGCATTACAACCAGGCTCAGTGTGAGAAGACAAGACACGCTCAAACAAAAAACAGAAACACTGATCCAGGAGTACTTTCCATGCCAGCTAGGACAATGACGTACCGCAATCTGCGGACTATTGAGTGACTGAATATAAGCCACACTCACTAACTTTGAAAAGAAAAAAAAAAGTGTACATATGTAGGACGCACTTATCTATAAGTCATAAGTGACCATCACTATCTATAATGACTCTTTGGAGAGTCTGAATTAATGAGTTACAACAACATTTAATTTCCCTTTGGGATCAATGAAGTATTTTTGAAATTAAATTGTAACATGAGATATTTAAACTTTTTTAAAAAAAAACTTTTAATCAGTAAGTAGAGTGAACATTTTTTCCGAAAAGTAAAATTAAAATGGCTGCTTAAAAAAAAAAAAA